>JAADVE010000207.1:0-27153 GCA_023334595.1 Pythium utonaiense | reverse complement strand
CTCGACGACCAGTGCGGTGGTGCTTGTGAGAGTCTCACCACAGGTCGAATCTCATCGCCAGGCTCAGGCACTTTGCCAGTGAGGCGGCGCCAGCGCCGACAGCTGAACGGCGAGTCTTGATCCGTTGGCCGCCGGGATGTGACGTACTCTCGCTGAGTCAGGTCGGCAGTGCTACTTCGTGTGAAGTCCTCACCTCGGATGCTATTCTCTTTCGCTGGATGGGTCTGTGGACGGTGGGCATCCAGATTGGCGACCATAAGGTCCCGACTCTCACTCTTCCACGGCTCCATACCCTCTGCCCGCCACTAGGAGCTTTACGGCGACCTGTGTGTTCCACCACCTTACACTTGCGGTCACCAAGGCAGTCAGGAGCTCTTCGGCTGAGGGGCCAGGCTATTCTTGCCTCCAGACTTTTGACACGACGTTGCGTAGGGCTTTACCAGTGTCGACTGCTGTATTTTTGGGGTAAACGACGGCGGCGACTATACCTCAGTCACCGCAAGAGGAGCTGGCGTCCTACTGCGAGCAAGTTCGAAAGGTACTCTTGATGCTTTGCCAGTTCGGATTTATCTGTTTAAATAACACTATTTACGCCATGGACGTATGGACGGACGGCCCCACTCACTCCCGCACGATGAGGTGGCTCTCTAGAACTCATAACTCTCGCTGTCTGCCGACGGAGCGCGCTTCTTGGGTCGGAACTCCGTGTCTGTGAACTGGCCGTGCGTACTGCGGTAGCTGTTGCCGTATACCTGGTCCGACTGAGCCGAGTCTCGCGAGTCGTACGTGCGCTGCGTGTCGCCAAAGTCGCTGACATAGTCACTGGCCTGGGTGTCACGGTAGTTCTGGTTGTTGCGCAGCGAGTCGATGTACTCAATCGTCGCCTTGGACACTTCTTCGTCGTTGAAAGTCAGCTTTGTGTCCGCCAAGTTGGGCACGTCTTCCGGACGGAAGCTGTCGGCCGTTGGACGGAAAGCTGACGGACGAAGCGGCGGTGGCAGAGCGAAGTCCACAGTTCCCATGGACGCATCCGAGTCGCGGTTCATCTCGGACACTGGACGAAGACCGTGGTCAATACCGCGACGACGGTCATCGAAGTCATCGTCGTTGAGCGATGACAGGTCCGACTCCCGATCGTACGGGTACGCGTTACCGCTACTCTCGTACATTGGTGGCTGGTGGGCATCGTAGCCACGGTGGCTTCCGGGGCCAGCTCCGTAGCCCTTAGCCGCGTTGGCAGCGTACGCGTGGGCAACATTTGGGTACGGGTTTGGCGCACCTCGCGAGCTCTCGCTGGAGTATGTGTCATGGTCAGTGCTGTACGGATCTTGGTTGTAGTAGGTCTCGTACGTGGCTATTCCGTGATCTGGAAGCTGGATCGCACTCTTTCGGGAGCCTGGGTATCCGCTCGCACCACCGCGGTGGCGAGGCGAACCACCAGAGCGGTTGGATGAGCCCGACGACGACACGGTTTTTTGTTTGATCTGACGTGATGGGCGGGTCGGATCTTGGAACATCAGAGCACTCGAACTGAGCCCTGGAGGCTGCTTGCTGTACTCGGACAGGATCGAGTGCTGGTAACGGTCATGGCCAAACTGGATTTCGGGCTCGTTGTTCCACTCCGCACGCGAATTCTTCGTAGTAGCGAAGCCGCTGTGCCTAAAGTGGTCATTGCCTGGTGTCGAAGCCGGTTTCTTCCTGCGATAGAAGATGACGCCGATCACGATCATCAGCACAGCAGCGACCGAGCCAACAATAATACCGATCGTCATGCCCGTGTTGTTGCCCGAATCACTGGTGCCTGAAGTCGTCGAGGATCCAGAACCACTCTGGGCCGAGATGGAAGTTGTCAGGAATGTGACAAACTGGTAGGTCTCCGTCGCGGCGTTCTTCGGTGGCAAAATGACGTGTGCGAACACATTGTAGTCTCCAGCCTTGGCGAAGTTGACGCGCTGCGTGAACAAGGCCTTCTCGTCGGTGAAGTTGGATGTTTCCTGTGCCGAAATGCGTCGGTTGGCGCCGTCGCGGAACACATCACACACCGTCGTGCGTGAACACGCGTGGATGTTCGCGTGTGCAATCTGCACAGGACGCTTTGTCGTCGGATCTGGAACTGTCGCTTCCAATGCCGTCATTCCAAACACGTTGTCGTTGAAGTTTAAGGCGACGTTGAACTGGTACTCGACATCAGCGCCGGCGTAAATCACGCCTGTCGTGGTCTGTGAGATCGAGATGAGCACTGGGCACTGGCTCCCCTTGCCTTCGATTTTCACGGCCGAATAGTCGAAGCTTGTGATGTTCAAGCCCTGCTTGATCCAGTAGCAGTACGTTGTCACGCCATTGTAGGAGTAATCTACACACAGCACATCATATCAGTCTCCCAGTTTCTCGCTTCATGCAACCGCAATATCTCCACGCACCGTAGAGCGTAGGTGGCAGGCCCGTCGCAATGGAGGCATGCGCAGTGTACCCTGCGCTGCCTGCTAGCAGCGCCAGCGAGGCGGTCGCGAGCGTGCACAGCATTCTCGATCACCCCGCTTTCTCTGTCGTCCTCTGGACTGCACACCACCGAACGGAGCTGGATGGATCTGTACGCGGCAGCAGCGACGAGAGCACGGGGGCCGCGTAGGTGGGTATGCGCGACAGCCTCCGATGCGGCGCGAGAGAGAGCAATAGGCAGCCTTCCCGTGGCCGTGCGCTGATCACCTCGGAGCTGCTGGAATGAACAGCTCCGGAACCCCCAGCAGCGTCTTGGTGGCGGGCCGTGCTGAGCTCCTCGCAAGAACCCCTTCCCCTGAGCATTACCAGCTGGATGCGGTTCCCATCAAGGAAGCCAGAGAGGATGCACCACATGGTACACTTGTGACCCGCTCGTGACCAATCAGAATCGTGAAGAATCAGCCTCAGATGGTGCACGTGCGATTGGGCATAAGGGGTAGGGATGACGCATGAGCCGAGAAGACATTGGCACGGCGATATATCGTGAGGTGGCTAAGCTAATCACACCCACGAGTAACTTGATCGAGGACACTGGAGCGAACGAGGTGAGCGCTGCAATTCCCGGCTTCGTGTCTTTCTGCTTACCAGATCATGTGAATGGGAACTCTTCCAGCAGCTGCATCAATAAATTAGAGCTCTCGAGAGGAAAGATCCACCGCACGCGTGCTGAGTGTACAGTCAGCACGTTGCAGTGTCTGGCTGGCTTGCAATGTCGTCGCCCTCGCACGGAGAGCTGAACTCTGGTGGAAGGCCGATGGACGACGCTAATTTGAGATTCAGCGCAAGGCCAACAGTGCCCAAACTCACTCTGAGACGTTCCACTCAGTGCGCATCCGGCTTCGCTTGAATCAAGCCGAGATTGTGCGGCTCTGGGAGATGTGGCTCGGTGCATCAGTGACCACGAAGTCCTTGTGAAGGAGTTGCTTTCATGACTCCACGCAGCTTTGTAATACCGTCGGGACGTCAAGTTGTCGAGTTGATGAGCTCCAAACAATCCGACAGCCTGTGGGTTCAAGGTTCAGTGAGTGGCCAGTTCACCTGATCCACAGGAATACAAATTATTAGCTTGGCTTAGTTTTCACTGAGTAGCATCCATCAGAGCTGGCCCGGTGCAGTGGTCCACATCAGTCTAGCCATTTGCGAGAAAGTCGTCCCGAAATGGTGAGCTCCCCATGTCACGATGTGGTGCGACGCTCGCTGAGCGTGCTCGCGGGCGCGGCGCTCATGGCGTCCGTGGGCTCCAACCACTCGATCTCTGCATGGAATGCGCAACTCAAGTCCATGCTCGGATACTCCCAGGCCGAGATCTCGCTGGTCTGCTCCATGGCTTCGTTCGGCGCATACTTCTCCGTCTCCCCCGGCTTCGTCTACGATCGCATCGGCGCGCACAGAAGCATTCTACTTGGCGGTGCACTGCTGGCAGCAATCTACTTGGTGATATCTATTGGTATTGTGGAAACGCCGTCCGCCATGCACCCAGTTCTTGTCGGCATTGGGTTTGTGATCGTCGGTCAGGCGAGTAACTTTGGAGTGTTTGCATCGTTGGGACCAAATGAAGGACTCTTTGGAGAAGTGAACCGCGGCAAGATCATGGCCCTGCAGTTCGCTGCGTTCAGTGGTGGGGGCGCGTTGTTTGCTCTCGTGTACGAGTCGTGGTTCGCTGGCAAACCGAACAGCGTGCCCGACTTCTTCCACTTCATGGCAGTGATGTTCTTCGTGGTATTCGCCTTCGCCTGGGTTGCAACCTATCGACCGCAAGCCCCCAGCGTCAAAGACTCGATCCCCAACGTCGGTCTGTCAGATCTTCAAGTCGCCGAGTCTCCGAAAGGGCTACTGGTCCCATCTCATGCAGAAGATATCACTGGTCGTCTCTTGCTCAAGGACCGCCGCTTCTGGATGCTGTTTTCAACAGTCTTCATCCTCGTCGGTGCGTCTCTCTTCATCATGGCTAATATCGCCTTCATCGTCGAGTCATTGGGCGGACCGAAAGAGCAAGTGCCAACGATGGTCGCTCTCTTTTCAATCGGTAACTGTCTCGGGCGTGTTGTCGCGGGTGCAATCTCCGATCTCGTGCTGGCTCGTTGTCCTCGCATCTACTTCGTCTCCGTTGCCGCTGTCTTCGTGGCATTTAACCACTTGCTGTTGCTGCTTCTGCCTCCGACGTTGTTGATGATTCCGATTGGGCTCACGGGTATCGCCGACGGCATCATGTTTGCCGTGTTTCCTGTACTCACTCGCGAAACCTTCGGTGCTCGCCATTTCGGCAAGAACTTCGGCTTGATCAGCGTGGCCAATGCCGTCGGCTTCCCGCTGTTCTACAGTCCCATCGGCTCCTACTTTTACAAGATCTCGTCCCAGCAGATTGACGGTGTCGATAAGTGCATCGGCCCGCAGTGTTTCCGACCTGTGTTTGCGCTCGTCATCTGCCTGAGCTGCTTCGCTGTGCTTGCAAGCCTGAAGTTTGCAGCCGCCCGCCACCGATACATGGCAATTCCCTAGTTTTGAAGAGACCCTCAAACTCAAATGGCTCCTCTTTTCATTTACAACCAATCAAAATTGATCTCGACACAATTTTCAGCCAATAGTTGATCTGCTGATGAGAGGTCAAGAGACGTATCCATGAAAGTAGTGACGCAACCAAACAGCACGCCAGAAGCGAGAAGACCATGGCGCGTGAAGGCGACTACGGGCGTCGCGCGCTGAGCCTGATGGCCGGCATCGCAGGAATGATCGGCGTGGGCTCTGTGTACGCAATCTCCGCTTGGAATGCCGAGCTCAAGACTATGCTGCACTTCTCTCAAGCCGGCATTTCGGTGGTGTCTTCCATGGCACTGTTGGGCTCCTATCTCTCGTTCTTTCCTGGGATCATCTTCGACCACCTCGGCCCATTCAAGAGCGTGCTCATCGCAGGCTTCGGTCTCGCTTCGATCCACGTCTTCCTCTACGTAGCTCTCACGGTTTTCCCCGCACACATCAGCCCCGTCGCCATCGGATTCTGCTTGCTTCTCGTCGGCCTGCTCAGTGCGTTCAGCATCTTCTCATCTATCGTCGCCAACGAAGGCATCTTTGGACACCACAACAGAGGCAAGGTCATGTCAACGCTGACGTCCGCTTACAGCTGCGGTGGGGCGGTGTTTGCATTCGCCTACAAGCGAGGATTTGATCAGAACGTCCCGGGCTACTTCCTCTTCCTCGGTGCGTTCCTTTTCACTGTGTGTCTGTTCGGATGGGCTGCCTTCTATCGAACCACTCAGACCAGACGCATGAGTGACGAGATCGTCGATGGCGTCGTGAGCGTGCCCGCACTGTCACCGTCCGCGGAGAAGACAGCGCTGCTTCCCGTCAGTGTGGATATCACCGGCTTTGACTTGCTGAAGCAGGCGCGGTTCTGGCTGCTCTTCGTGCCAGTCTTCATCATCATCGGCGCAGGTCTCTTCGTCATGTCCAACGTGTCATTCATCGTAGAGTCGGCTGGTGGTCCCATGGACCAAGTTCCGATCATGGTCGCGCTCTTCTCGATCAGCAACACGATCTGCCGGCTTGCGGCGGGGACGCTGTCCGACATCTTGCTGCCGCGATACCCTCGAGCTGTGTTCGCAGCTCTAGCTGCTGTGATGACAGCAGCCACGCAGGTCGTGTTTCTATGGATCCCAAGCGCCTACGTAGCTGTGCCCGTCACATTGGCGGGCATGGCCGAAGGCATGATGTTCGGAATCTACCCCGTGATCATGCGCGAGTCCTTCGGCATCAAGCACTACGGCAAGAACTACGGTCTCATCAGTTTCGCCAACTGCATCGGCTATCCGCTCTTCTTCAGTCCAATCTCGTCCTTCTTCTACCAACGCGCAGCGTCCGCCACAGCGAATGGCGAACAGAAATGCATCGGCGCCGACTGCTTTCGCCCCGTCTTCCTGCTCGTCACGGCACTGTGCGCCGTCGCATTTGTATGCTGTCTACGGCTCGTGGATCGCCAGTTCAAGAGCCACAGCCGATATCACCGTGTACTACCATAAGCATACAGCAAGTCGCCCCCATTCCTTTGCCCTGGAAGCTTTTCTTTTCGGTTGGTCTCCACATGAAGCGCGTGGCATGGCGGTTGCTAGGGTTACTGTCAATCCACAGCGCGTGTGGCGTGGATGTGCTCATGGTAATCACCTTTCTCCCTCCGCCTGAGTATGAATGTAGAAGACAAGCTCCTCTCTCTCGTTGGCGTCACTGCAAGGCTTCAAGACTTGATGGAGTGACTGACTGCCTTCATGCCGCAGAGTTTCCATGGAAAACTCGCGCACGCTGTGGAAACATTCCTTTCCACAGGTCCCTAGTATCTGCACTTGTACCAGGGACACGAAGAGACACTGTATGTATTTATAGAGGTGACGTTGCAGTGATGGATCCCTCCACACATTTCGCGCTGGCGCTCTCTCATTTTCGCCACAGAACGATGGAAGAAACCCACTGGGCTCTTGATCGAAACCGCGGTTTCTCCCTTCACGACTGATACAAGGTCCGCGCACTGCAGCGCCAGCAACTGCCACCTCTGGATGCTGGACCCCGTCGCCGGTCGGTAGGTGTGGGTTGGTGGATCGCCACTCACACACACACACAGCGTCTTGCCACCACTGCCATTTCCAAGTGTGGCGCAGCAGCGCTTCCATTGATCGTGCCCGTCCATCCGCCAGTTGCAGAGCTCACGTGGCTCATTGGAGAAGCCCTGCAGCAACCTCAGTCGTCTGGTCGACCGTGTGCCATTTCTTTCCAAGGAACTGCAGAACCGTCAGCGCATCGCGCCTCGTGTTTAGCACCTCCAGTATCCGCGAGTCGAACAGTGCGGGGCGGCGCGCGTGACCTCGCAGCCAAAGCGGACAGCATTCGCTATTCTTCTTCGTCGCTTGAGAACTCTCAACACTCATTGAGTGATGACTGTAAAGAGGCTGCGGCGCAGCGTGTGGGCATCCATGGCAGCAGTAGCGGTCTGGTCCTCGGCCTCCACAAGCACGATATCAAGCGCCGCGATACCTCTCACAGGACGGATGCTGGCAGCGAGCGAGTACGTGAATGACGGCGCGACCACGTATTGCTGGGGCGTGAGCGCGAGCGTCTCGACTTCGGAAGTGACACCAGATATGATCTCCGTCAGCGGCTCCAAGGACGAGTGTCCACTCCAGCTACAGCTCCAAGTTGAGAGTACCTCGATCTACACTAACCAGAGCGTCGAGATGACGTGGACTGTCACCCAGCATACCACCGGGGACACTCTTTTCACGGTCTCCAAGACACCGCTGGTTCTCGATGCTCGCACTCGCCGTCGTGCCTCCATCTTGCACTCCAATGTGCATTCGTGTATGGTCGGCGCGGGCTGTGACGCGTTTGTGAAGGGCGATAACGATGCGCACGTGAGCGAGAACCAAGTCGGCAACATCAGCGATAGTACAACAAAGTTCACGGCGAACGAGCCCATGTTCTTCGCCCCAGGAAAGCACGTTGTGCTCGCCCATATTATCATTGTCGGAGCAAATCCCAACACTCGGTACGACTTCGCAGTCTTCACGACGGTCGATGTTCTGCCTGCCACCGCAGCGGTAGGCACACAAAGCGACACGACTGGATCTGCAGATTCACAAGTCCAGAGTTCGGCGTCGAGTAGCCAGGCGCTGTCCAAGGGGCAAGTCATCATGTTGAGTGTTGTCGGAGCGTTGCTGGTTGCGTTGCTGGCACTCGTTGTGGTGTTCACCGTCCTGAAACGACGGAGGTATGCCTGTGGACGTAAATGGGATGACGACGACGATGACATGAGGGCCAAGCACAGCTCCAATCTACGCACGCGCTCGTCCGACTGGACAGAGTTGTACGCCATTGACGACGCGCTTCCGTCGTCCGTAATGGTGGACGACACCAATACGATCGCAATCTTACGATCCAGTCGAGCGTCCACTCCGTCCGAGTCGCCGACGTCGTTCCATGAACGCATGGTCGCCGACTTTCGTCACGACGTCGCGCGATGGGATGTGCGGTCGTCTGCGTCGCCCATTACACCGTCGTCCAGCGCTATCCTCATTGCGGCTATTCAAGATCCCGACCAGCTCTCAAGCACGCCAGCCAACGACTGCTTTGTGCCATTGGAGTCGATGGTCCTGGCGACTCCCCAGCCACCAAAGCCACGCGAGAGCGCACCGTCTCGATGGACCAAACGCATCCGTAGCTCCTCCAGGGGCAAGAAGAACGCCACACGCAGGGCGCAGCCCCCAGAGGACTCGGGCGATGAGCAGGAGGTGGATATTTAGAGTCGCGATGGAGCCGCCAAGCCCAAACGTTAATGTACGTAGTGCAGTAGTCAGTCCAGCATTGAAGAGCTCTCGGTCTCCGGGAGCTATAAAAGATCGAAGCAGCTGTGAAAGGTCGCACTCGGACGCGTCCAGCGTGGCGAGATTCGCACTGCGCCGTCGAATCTGCACGTGGCTTCACGATCAGAACCCACTCAGCTGAGACCTGGTCACACACACACACCGATACACCCTCACACTCAGCACCTGCCGTTCCATTTTGCTCAGTGGTGTTGTGTTTGTTCACGTCGACGCCCACCGCATCACGCGATTTGCATGCCCCGGTGGTTGAGTTTCCGATGAAACCTCACTGTCCCACTCTCTGCTTGTCACCCGTTCATTGGCTAATAATACAGCCCATCCCCACTTCCTATCGTTTCATTGGCTGAAATGAACACCTGGTTTGCGGAGATTCCCGACAGCGCACTAAAAAAGGAAGCGCTTGGAACCAGACAGACAGGCAGAGAACGTCGGGTGGACGATTGTTCGCCGTCCGACACGAGCAGCTCCGCACAGCTCCAGTCCTCGAAACGGCCCGCTGGATCCAACAGCTAGCTGGCTCCAGCTGAGCCCCAAGCATTTCCAGTTCGCCGCTTCACCACCCCCAGATAAACATGAGTAACGACACCGTCGTGGAGACCACCGGGGCCAAGCGCCAGGGCGCCACGTCGCCACGGCTGCGCAAGAATGCGGCGGCCAAGAGCGAACAGCTCACGTCGGACGGCCGCCGCCGTAGCGTCGCGGAGGCCTACCGCGGCGCTGTCCACGAGGTCGAGAAGCGCGTGGAGGCGTACCGCGAAGTGGTCGCTGAAGAGCTCGAGAAACTGGAAAAGCGAGCGGAGGATTCGTGGGACGCGGTCGTGGAGGGCATCGAGAAGCTGGAGAAGCGCGCCGAGCACTGCCGCGATGTGGTCGTGGAAGAGCTCGAGAAGTGGTCGCTGTGGGCATACAAGGACACGACTGGTGAGGAGTGGGACGCCCAGCCGGCGTGCTTCATCACGGACTACCTGTTGGCGATCCAGTGCTTCTGCTTCGCGGCGTATGTGACGCTGTACGCGTCGGACAACGACAGCACCACGTCTTGGTACCTCACGTACTTTCTCGCGATGGGTACGTCGGCCGCGTTCGGTGGTCTGCTGCACCATGTGGCCTTCGAAGCGCTTAAGGGCCTGGCCGATGAGAAGAAGAAGAGTCTCGTGAAGACCGCGCACGTGTTTGGCTTCAACCTGAACCGCAAGACCATCGACCGCACGATCGAAGTACTGTGGCGTATCGTGCTCAGCACTTCGATCCTCAGCAACTTCGCGATGCTGGCGCTCGCTGCGAGCCGCCACCTGAGCGAGTCGTGGGCGTACACCCTCATCTTCGGTGCCGGAGCCTTGTATACGGCGCTGGCGATCTGGGCGAGTATGAGCATGAGCGCGATCTTCCTGTTGGGCGGCTTCTTACCAGTGTTGTCCTTTGGTGCCGTCGCGAGCGTCATGACGCTGAGCTGGGAATGGGGCCACTCGACCAACGAGCTGCTCGTGTACGTGCTCAAGCTGGTCGGCGGTCTCGTGCAGGGCCTCGTCGTGAGCCCAAGCCGGAAGTCGTTCAACCACAACGCGCTGTCCCACGTATTCCTCAGCGTCGCGGCGACCTTCGTACTCGTACACTTTCGACTGTAACCATCCATCCAAATAGACATTCGTGTACACCCAGGAGGGAGAGAAGAGAACGTCAGCAGTACGTATTTGAGAGGAGGGCGGATGACGTTGGTGTGTGGTGTGTAGTGATCCGTGGCCGTCTGTATGGACGTGATAATGAACGAAGTAGGAGCCAGGGCTGGTGTCTACGAAGCTGGTTGAAGGTGATGCAATCCATTGTCCTGTACTGTAACGTGGAGCTGACGAAAAGCAATGAGAGCACGCGTAGTGGTTTCAAGCCTGTTGTGTATTTTCGTATTTGGCCCAAATCATCTCACTTGCGGTTGAGTTGCTGGTGCTCTAGCAGTGGCAAGGCCATCATGATGCTCTTCGGGGGCAACCTCGCGGGCAAGGTGAAATCACCAAGGCCTGAGCCTTCCAAGGCAGCGGTAAGCGATGGGCTACGAGCTGTGGGGACGCAGGACGCACAACCTCAAGCGCTGACACCGCATACGGACGTGTTACATCGCCTGACCAACCATGAGCTGCGTCTCCTCGAGGAGCTTGAACGTACTCGGTTGAAGCTGCAGGCAGAATGGCGTGTCAAGCTCACAGACCTCCAGCGAGAGGAGCCAGAGACAGCTCAGGCCCTCTTCCAGACTGGTGTCCCCAGTGTTGAGCAGCTTACGCAGCTCTTTTTGGTGCCAAAGCCCACTTCCAGACCGGACTCTGCTGCTCAAGACCGTGAGCTCAAGTCCATAATGCGGACGCGTACTATGTCTCTGACGTCTACCCAAAAGTCCAAGCACTTTCTACCACATAAGAAAGCTCGCGTCGTGATCGAGCCGAAGAAACCTCCGCCGAGTCTGAATCGAGAGCCGTCGCTCCCCAGAATTCGAACGAACCTGGACGTGCTACCCATTTTGACAACCGCTGCTGAGACTCCGTTTGAAGTTGGACTCGAACGCCAGGATGTGTCGGCGTCTAAGCAGCAACAGCACCACGTGCTGCCGATATTCCGCCTACCAATCGTCAATGTAAACGCGACAGCGAGCGCTATCACGGAGAAGCAGATCGAAATGGTGGCAGAAGATAGAGACCGCAAGGAGGCCAGTGAGACGCTGGGGCTATCGTTGGAGGAGATTGAAACGCTGGAGGCTGAACTGAATGGCCACGCATCTCCCAAAGCGAACCATCTTCGAGAAAGCAAGGTCATAAGCCTGACAGCACCAGCTCCGAGGATTCATGAGAGCAAGCAAAAGAGCAAGCGAGGCCCCATCAAAAGAGCTGGAGGAAAGAAATCCAGTTCAAAAGGCTCTCAAGATAGGGCGCACGGCCAGGCAGGTGCAGAGCTTCGTAAGGAACTTCAAGCGGCGCTGTATAGTGTCCAGCATCTGACTCGGCTCGTCAAGGACGACATTTTTGGTGCTCAGAAGATCTGTCCTGCGTCGGAGCTTCGAACTTCGGTAAGAAAAGTCTGGATGTTGGCCTCAAGTCTAGGAACTGACCGCAGTCTGTAGCTCTACTTCAAGCGCTGGGGTAAGGAAAAGGTTGAGAACATCTTCCGTCGGTTGCTCTTCAACTTCCAAGGCATCGCATTTGAACGCTGGAAGCAAGTAGTCGTGTATGAGAAGCAGCAAGAGAAGCTCCAGGCGTATCTGATGTACAAGGGCAGCAAGAAGCTCGACGTCTTCCTACTTAACTGGACTCACCGCAAGCTCCGCCAAGCGTGGACCAAATGGTGGTCAGATATCGTTCACATCAAGGCGCTTGAGCGAGCTGAGCTCGAGCTAGAATCCATCCGAGTGATCCAGCGTGCTGTGCGAGGCTATCGAGGCAGGATGTTTGCTCGGCTGATCCGAATGCAGAAGCGATTTGCTTTGGAGACGGCGGCCGCCTCGAAGATCCAGCGTATGTTCCGAGGCAGCATCGCTCGAAAGTTCTTTCGGTTGAAGCACCTCAACAAGAGACGCCAAGCGGCCGCCACCCAGATCCAGTCTCTCGCTCGAGGGTATCTCGCTCGCCGTATCATAAAGCAGCGGAAACTCGAGCGGCGTCGCCACCGTGCGGCGAGTCGCATTCAAGCTCTGTACCGTGGCCGCAAGGCTAGGCGAGAAGTCGCTAATCAACGCCGTCTCCAACGTGTGACGAAGGCGGCAATCGTGATTCAACGTCGATACCGTGGTCGCCTTGGACGGGCCAAGTACATGCGTCAGCAGATCGAACGCCATCGTAACAAAGCTGTCACGAAGATCCAGAAGATTGCAAGAGGCTTTCTTGGTCGTCGACATCTGCGTCGGCTGAAAGAAGATCGACGGCAACTTCTCATCGTTCACAATGCGATGGCGACCAAGATTCAGAAGGTGTACCGTGGCCACCGCTCGCGTCTGGGCACCCAGCTCAAGCTCATTGCACTTCGTGAAAAGAACAAAATGCGGCGACGTGCGGCTATCAAGATTCAAACCGCTGTGCGGTGCCGTCAGGCTCGCTTCTGCGTTGCCAGGATGAAAGAACAGCGTCTCGGACGTATGGTTGCATTGGCGCGGCTGTGGGTTGAGTACTGGAGTGAAGATACCTCCCAGTGGTTCTACTTCAATACTGAGACTGGTGAAGCCATTTGGGCACCACCTTCAACAGGGTACACGAAGGCCGATGGTCTTCTCGTACTTCAGAGTGGCAAAATCATCGAAAACCCGGCGGATGGTGAGCTTGGAGATCCGTCGTTGGCGTTTCCAAACCGTAAGAAGCCTGGTCAGGAAGAGAACAAGTCTGAGGAGCAGAAAGATGCCCACGAGCACCACGATGCTGATGACGGCGACGACGAAGACCGTCTGTGCGTGGAATGCGAGGAAGAAGACGCGTTGCGTAAGTGTGACCAATGTGAAGACGTGTACTGCAACGCGTGCTACCAGAAGCTGCACAGTTCTGCGAAGAGAGAAAAGCATACCTGGAAAGCTATCGGCACGATGCGCTGCATTGAGTGCGAGAAGATGAAAGCCACGCGCTGGTGCAGCGAATGCCAAGATCCCTACTGTCTAGGCTGCTTCACGATTATCCACTCGAAAGGCAACAAAACTACACATCAGTGGACGGACATGGCGGCTTTCCGCAAGCAGAAGAAGCGACAGGAGCAAGAGGCGGCTCAGGCGGCGATGCTAGAGGTGGAGAACTCACAGACGTACGATGAGTTCATGCGATCCGCAGACTACCAATACGTCACCGAGCTCGCGACGGAAGAAGCGTACTCATATCCAGATCCGTACGCTGACCAGTACGTTGCGCCTGCAGCAGAGACGCCAGCAGTTTCCTACTACTCAGGGGGAGCGGCTCCCTCCGTGTATTCTGTGGGCAGCGTCGCGTCGAACGCAGAGGAATGGACCACGCAGTACGACGAGAGCTCGGGTCAATACTACTATTATAATGCGGCGACAGGTGAATCTCGATGGGCATAGATCGTATCGTTACGATTAGAAAGAGCTTGAATAAATACTCGCCGCGTGTAGCTTGAGGGGGTCTGTGGATGCTGCAGTTCACTCAGATCTCGACCTGAATTTGGCGGCGCTGCTGCGTGGTCAGCTCAGCAGTATCTACGTCTTGGTCGAATGCACCATCACGAGTCGCATCGCGCTCCTTGGGACGCAGGGATGGCACTGCATCACCTTCATCATCTGCGTACAAACCGGACGACCGATTTGAGTCCATGAGGAAGCCGTACGAGTCGGTTATATCGTTCGAGCGACTCGAATAATCGTTGCCGTAGTTATCGGATGCAACGGAGAACGGGATCGAGCGGTCGGTATCCGGATACGCAAAGTCGACCGAGTTCATCGACGCGTAGATCTTAGGCGTTCGGTTCGTGCCGTTCTTCGCCGGCTCTGCGAGGTCGTGCAGGTAACTGCGCGTGCTGTCCGAGTTGCCACCAAAAGTCGAAGATATCTCGCGATTGTACAGCGCTGGCTCGCCTGCAGGCCGACTCGGTCGTGGTGCACCAGTCGGGCGGCTGCTCGATCGTGGTATGTGGATGGTCTTGTGTTCGTCAATGATATCGACGTAATGCGTGCTAAACTCGTCATGGAACTCGTGCGATTTCTCCATCGACGGCTGCTGCGTCTGAGCAGCGGAGAGGACATCATCCGCAGTGGTCTTCTTGCTGTTGCTACTGCTGGTGCTCTTCTTCTTCTTCTTCTTGCACGTGAGGTAGTAGATCCAGCCGAGCAGCGCGATTACCAGCGCCACTCCCACCACGATCACCACCACGGCCGTCGTCGACAGCCCGCCGCTCTCGCCCGAAGTCTGGTCGACCGCAGAGGAGGTCTGGTTGCCTTCACCTGTGACCCACCCACATACAGCTTCTCAGCCTGCGAAGCACACTGTCCGTAACCACGCATCAATGCTCGACGAACCTAAGGGAACAGCATGCGCGGAGCCCAGGAACGCGAGCGCCACCGTCACCGCCGCGATTTGCTGCGCCGCCATCGTGCTCTCCGCTGGTCAATTCGCTGACTGGGAGAGGAGGACACACGTGTGCACTCGCTGGTGTGTGTGTGTGATCGAGAGAGAGGGTTGGCGCCGTGGAGCTCTTCGATCTGTCGTGGCTTCGGGTCGTGTCGTGCCAACGGGAAAATGTCTGCGACCGCGAAGGAAATGGTCCCATGGTGATGGGCTCCGTCCGGGCGATTGCACAGCTCGTGTCCCGTGCGCTTTGCCCAATCACAGGCGGTGGTTTGAAGAGCTATTCCCCTATAGCAGTTCATAACCCACACGTCACGAATTGCATGGGGTATGTTCCGGGCATGATATACTGAATTAGCATGAAATGCTGTTGTGGAAACCTTGCAGTAATCTGTGATTCATCGCCAAAGCTTACGCGAAGCAGCAGGCCCGGCATGGCCAAGCGGAGCCATCCATCCGCGTCCGTTCATGGGCCCATGCGTTCGAATGCGGACGTATCCACGTTCCCACCTTGTTCTCCCCAGTCTGAAGCATGCTTGCTTCTGGGTGCGCGGCCAGTAGTTGCTGCAGACAAGCAACCCATCGTGAGTCCACCGACTCGCGCACGAATGCATCACGAAATCCACAAATATTCGAAGAAGAGGCACCAACTCAGGAGCAGTTACGATAGATATCTCTGAAAATCACAACCACGGCGAGGTCTTGTGACTGGTGTTGCAAGCCGCTGGAAGAGACCTCCTCGTCCTACTGATTGATGCTCCAACGCTTTGCTGCATCAACGTGGGAATCACGATGTCTGTGGCGGCCTGGGTTTCTTGAGCGAAGAAGGTTCAACGTATATCTGAGAAGAATCACTATTTCACCTACCCCTGACGCTTTCCTCAGACGAAATGCTGATCGCCTCAGATTCCGTGCAATCGTACTTATCGAATACATCGCAGTACTGTGTCGATTGTTCTTCACACGGACACTTCATCTTCACGGGGGCAATTGAGTGTGTAGACCATGGCGACTCCAGCGCGGAAGGCGCCATCTCTCGATGCGCTTTTCGGCGACCAGGGCGATCCTCTCGGCATCTCCACAACTGTGTTGGATGCGCCTAACGCCGGCGTCTCTGCGGATGCCACTATCAGCTCTGAAATCGACCCAGCAGATGCGCTGTCGTACATCTACCAAGTGGATTGCTCCCCCATTCTCGACGCAGACGACCAGCCTGTGGCCATTTTCCAGCACCCACGAGCGAAGATGGACGTCGCACTGGACCACACACTCGCTATCGGCTTTGATGCGTCGCTGTACGTCGCGTATGTGCCGCTGCACGACAACAAAAGTCAAGAACCGTCCAATTCCAAGCAAACTGCGAGACTCACACTGCTGGGCGACAGCGAAGAGCTCACGCTGCTGGAAGATGAGCTCATTTCCGACGTGAAATGGATCGATAGCGAGCGTGTTGCAGTGGGCTACACATCCGGTGTTCTCCGCATCTTCAGTCGCGATGGCAAGCTCCAATACGCGCAGGTGCGGCTACGTTTCTCTTCTCTTGATTGTCTGATGAGCACTACTCACGCTGTTGGCTCCCTGTACAATCCAGAAATTCCACCACACAGGCATCTTGAAGCTCGATATTAGTGCGAATGTTTCCACCAAAGTGGCTGGCAACAGCGTGCGTGAGGTCGATCTTCCTGACCCATCGACGACGGCAACAACGACCTCGGCAGGCGGCGAGTTGTGGGTCCTATACGACGACGCCACGGTCGCAATCGTTCAAGTCCAAGAGCTACTGCTGCGGATCCGTGCGGCTGTGTACGGACCTGCTCAAGCCAATAAATTCCGCAAGTACGCGCTGCGAGACCAGCAGGAAGTGCTCGCAGTGGCACCTTGTGGCCAGACGCGGCCGACGATCTTCCAGTCTCACCCACGACTCGGGGTCCACACTGTCGTCAGCGTCGGCTCCAGTCCGTTTCTATCGTTCTATCACGCTGGCAACGACCAGAATTCGATCATTCACCTCGCCCACATCGCCACAGCAATTGCGTCGCGTGCCGCTGGTGCAGTGTGGTCGTTCGCGAAGAGCTGGGGTTGGTCTACTGCTGCTGCGCCAGACGCCGAAGAAGCGAGCACGGGAGACATGAGTGCATCGGGAGAGATGCGTGCGATCGATGAAGCTGCAGAGCACGTCGCTGCACCGATCGGAAGCATTCGTGCGATTCCAGAAGACGCGAGAAGACGTTGCCGCATGCTCGTGCTCAGTCCGACAGGCCGCTTGGCAGCGATCAGCGACACGCTCGGCCGGATCCTATTGGTGGATACCAACCGCATGACGATTATCCGCATGTGGAAGGGCTACCGCTACGCGCAGTGTGGATGGATGCACGGTGCGGAAGGGAAACGTCGATCTCGGGGGCTTTATCTGGTCATCTATTCGGCACAGCGTGGAATAGTCGAAGTGTGGCGTACACGCTACGGGCCACGAGTATTCAGCTTTGCCGTTGGCGACAACGCACGGCTCTTCACTCACTATGATGCCGACAAGCAACGCATCCGGTGCTCAGTGCTGACGGGAGGACCTGACGGCATGGCAGATCTGATTGAAGTGAAGCCGCAGGCACCAAGCGTTCCGATTTTGATGAAGTACTTCACGCAGAACAAGCTTCAAGAGGAAAATTTCGTGCTTCATCAGATCATCGGTGTCATCCAGGCGTACGTGAAGAAGAAACGCGCAGACGCATCGCATACTCTCGAGCAAGACTCGATCGATCCACTGCTTGGAGACATTGGGAACTTGTCGTCACCAACATCGATCCAAGCACTATTAGATGTACTGCTGGTTCCTGACATGACGGCACTGAGTGCATCGTTCGTTCTGAAGGTGCTAGAAAAGCTACAAGAGGTATGGTTCACTGCCGTGGTGACGATGCAGGCGATGATGACTGACAGGTTTGGTTTATATCAGGCGTTACGAAATGCCATGGCATCTCGGTCACCAACTGGCACAGAGCTGTCCTTGGTATGGCAACTGCAGTGGCGCCACCGGATTTTGTCGGCGTTCAGCGGTCTTCATGCGGTACGTTCTTTAGTTGAGATGATGTGGATGCTTTTCTTACCAAATTACTTCTGTAGGAATACCATCGAGCTAGCCACATTCTGCAAGCGACAATGAAGGACACCTCAGCCGAGCTAGCGAAGCACGTGGCTCCAGACGATGAGACCGGCAACGCGCGTAATCGCCTAATTCCGTGGCTAGAGCTCTACAGACGCTCTGGTTACAGTTGGAGCGAAGACGGCAACGAGGCAACGCGTCAGGCCAACCTTCGCGCGTCAAACTTGACTTGGTGGGAGTTTATGGAGTATTTTTCGATGCCGTTCAGCGATCCCGAGCTCCCACGGAGACGAGATATCGTCGCCATCTACGAGCAAACAGAAAGAGTCGACACTTTTCTTCGTGAGGCATTCCAGCTTCTCGCTGTACCAGTACTTCGTGCCAGCATTCGAGGTCCACAGCTAGCAACGCTGATGTCATTTCTCTTTGCTCCAGCATTGTCAAACGTATTCGCCGTCCAGGAACTTCAGCTCCTTCACGACTCGATCTTTATCACCCCCGCGACTCACACCCCACTCTTCATTGAGTGGTACTTCTCACTTCCGATCGGATCGATCTTGTCGATCCCCCCTCCAAGTCTGTCGTGCGCGTTCCAACGTTGGCTAACCCCCTATGTGGGGAAGTGGGATTTTGACGCCGATATGGATCAGGATGAGCGAGATGAAATCATCGACTCGGCTAGCAAGCGTCGCTTGGCGACTTGCCCAGATCCGCTTGCTCAGATCTTTCGCGCATGCGTGAGAACTCACCGACTGGTGCATGCGTTTGTGTTAAGCGAGCAGTGTCGCTGGGGAGAACAGCAGCAATCGAAGACGATTGAGGAGTCCACACTTGGTAAGCACAGCAGTGTCGACGGAGGACTTCGTTGGCTTGTTCTACAAGACTGCCTCGCGAAGGTTGTCCACGTTGCATTACGTCTCGGTCGACTCGGCAAGGTATCGGTGGAAGCCGTTGAAAATGTGGACGACATCATTCGGCTTGTGGCACTGATGCAACTGAACGAAGGCTACGATCTTGAAGAAGAAGACTTCGCAGCGAAGCTGCAGTCCGGCCGCGTCAACGAGACTCCCGATGTCGGGAAGAAGACTACTATCGCTGTGCACGATCCCTGGGTTGCAGCACTCGAGGATTGTCGATCTGCTGCTCAGATGAAGAGCTGGTTGAGCGTGTTACAGGCGTTTCCCCAGTTCGCAGATATCGACGCGCTCTTCTGCTTTCGAGCAAGCCTGCTTTGTGCCGCTTGGAATGCGGAGCGATCAGATATGCATCAGCTAGAGGAGGCAATCAGTGAAGTCAAAGCTCTGTCATCAACTCACCTCAAGATCGCGATGGGAATCCACATTTGGGAGCGGTACATTCGTGTGCACGTTGTGACGCTTATCACCTTTTGGGAGGAGAGTGCTGCTGGTCGCAAACCACAACGTGGGTTGCAGCCTCAGATTGCAAGGAGATTTTTCTCTATCATCGAAGGACTCCTGAGAGTGCTCGTCTCAGCACTCAAGGAAGCTCAAATTGCTCCTCTGGTCATCCAGGACGGTTATAATCATGAGAATGGAGGGATTGATGACGAAGACGAAGATGAAAATGAAGGTGGAGATGAAGACGAGGGTGATAGCGAGCAAGACGAGGACGATCTACCGGCTACGCCAGTAGTGGGCTGTCTAACATCTCGCAAGCGGTGGAGTCCATCTGTGCGAGAGCTGCGGCGTGTATTTGCAACGAAGTGGCCTCCATCTCACGCCTCTTCATCACTCATGCAGTCTCTACACCAGTTCCCAGTGGAGCGTGTATCTCCTGGACGTGTAGCCGACCACTTGAGCCTTGTGCTTCTTCTCGACTCTTTCGCTGCGACATCCGTGACTCCTGTGTCGATAGCGAAGCTCTTCCCGGGCAAGGGGCAAGATTTGTGCCGTACAGATTCGTTCATGAACGACGTGGTTGCTGTGGTCAACCCACTCAATTCGACTGAGAAGCGATCTCTGGAAAAGGAACGTACTCAGTTTCTTCGCCAGCTCATCCACCAAAACGACACCATCGGCTTCACCTTGGCTGAGGCGTTTGACCTCCCAACTGAGCTCATCCGGGAGGAGTACGTATTGTTCCTGTACCAAAGTGGCAAGGACGAGCTAGCGGATTTCGCGTTCGACAAGATGAAGCAGCCCGAACGCCTCGTCGGTCAGCTCGGGTCAATTGCTCGTGCGCGGTTGTCTCTGATCCTCCAGCGCATGAAGGTGGAACCTGAGTACGCCATGATCATGAGCAGCTTGCCTGCAGACTTGTTCATGTGGATCATCGCCCAGAAGATTCCGCCATTCATCGCAGATCCTCAAGTGGAGAAGCTCGACGAGTCACCGTCGCTCACTGGCACGAGCATGATTCTGCTCCGCTGCCTGTCGATGATGCACCCTTCCGGACCTGAATTCGACAAGATAAGCGCCATGTCGGTGATGGTCAAAGATATCATCGGCCGCGTCAAGCACCAGCAAATGCGTCCTAGCTGAACAAGTCACGTACGAGATGAAGCCCGATAGAATTCCAGCCTGGCCTTAATACAGAGTGGGGCGATGATTACATTTGAGTGCTTAGTCATGGATACGGAACGCCTGCTTGGTGAACGCTGGCTCCTCCGCCTTCTTCCACTCGATCTCGACATCCAGGAAACGAGGGTTCTCGGCGTTGCGACGCACCCACCACTTGCCCAGGATCTCGTCACCCTCAGCCACAGCGAAGGGCTGCTCCACGTGGAAAAACACTTGGTGCCAGTGCGTTGGCGTGCCTTCGACACCAGTCGTGAAGTACTCTGGCTTGGCACAGTCCCGCTCGAAGCCAATGTCGAAGCTCGACACGAAACCGTACATGGTGCTGCTCTTCGTGACATTGAGCTTGAACTCGGAGCGGTAGTCCAGCTCGTCGTAGGTCACGTGGTCAATGTCGATGTTCTTGAGCAGCGCCCGGTCAGTGATCACGTCCGCTGGGTCCACATTCTCCACGAACGCATCGCGGATCGAGATCTTCGACTTGATCGCCTTCATGTTGAAGCCATAGACGTCATCCCAGAACTCCACACGCTGCTGAGAGTCGTACATGCCCTGGATGTGCATCGAGCACTTGTCTGGGAACAGGTAACCACCGGGTGCGAGCCACTTATCACGCGCGTACAACACAGTGTCCAGCATCGACTCGTACAGCAGACAGTAACCCATCCACTCGGAGATGATCACGTCGACCTTCTCGATGCCAGCAGGCAGCTCCAGCTCTTCGACCTTGCCCTTAACGATCGTCACAACGTCCTCCAGGCCGTTGTCCTTCACGATCTGCCGAGCCACAGTGCCCATCTCACTACGGTCGATGCCGATCACACGCGCCGCGCCAGCACGAGCAGCAAACATACTCAGGATACCCGTACCACACCCCACATCGAGCACGATCTTGCCCTTGAAAAGCTCTGGGTTGTTGAGGATGGCGTTACGGTAGGCGTCGGTGCGGATGCGGTCCGTGATCATCTCACGGTGGATGCCCACGTGCGAGTACGAGTCAAAGTAGTACGTGTCGTTGTCTGCTGGCTTGACCACCGCAGCAGCGTCGTCCTCCGTGACGAAATCGTGCACGAGGCGCGTGTACTTGAGCAGTTTCTGGTTCAGCTCGTCGTTCTCGCGCTGGAGCTTCTCCAGTCGCTCCTTGTCGCTCAGCACGGCAACTGCCGACGGCGGCTCGCTGCGCTTCTCCTCGCGCTCTCCATCATCGTCACTGTCGCTGTCGTCGTCCTCACACTCCAGGCAGTACAGCAGAGGGTCGTCCTGGAGCACTGGCTGCAAGAACTCATCATGGCGGAAGGCCTCGGCGCCCTCGGCCGCCAGCTTGGCGATGATCGCGTCCGCGCTCAAGCCATCAGCGTGCTTGCGACGCAGGAAGTTGACCAACTGGATGGTGCCGTACGTGTCCAGCTTGTACGTGGCGATCTGCTGCTGCAGCGAGAACTGCGCGTGCGCACTGGCAAGATGCGCGTGCAGCGGCGCCTCACTTGGGAACTTGGCGTCGCAGAACACGCAGCAGAACGTCGCGTCGCCGTCCTCCGCGACCCAGTCGTCCCAGCTCTCGGCCTCCACGTCGACCTCCACGTCCACGTCCACGTCGCACTCAAACTCGTCCGCCATAATCGTCCGTCTCGTTGCAACTTGCAATTGATTGTAGCTGCTCGTCTGATGGCTCCACTCGAGAGTCTCCGCCTCCAGTCAACGTGTGTTTTCGACAGCAGCCGTCGAAAATCACATTCTCGACTGTCAGGAATCGATCACCATGATCTCACATGGAGTTGAGACCATGAAGAGCTCATGGGCCATCAGTCACGGCCACGATCCGTTCACATCCATCCATACGTACACAGACACAAGCAAAGGTATATACTAACTGGATGATCAAACTTTTATGAGATACAGAGCTCGGCGTCCAGCAGGCCCTCATAGGTCGCTCAGCTCGGTGGGACCCTTCGTTCAAGCGCGACTAGCCGGCGAGTGATGCTTGCGTGCTGCTACGCTAGCGAGAAGCTGCCTGGTGGTGGGGCAGTCAGTGCTGGATGTTTCGGTGAAGGGAACGGAAGGCGATGGGCTAATTGCAGCAGCCTTCCTTGGACTGCTCGTGCTGCTCGTCGACGCGGAACTTGCTGCCATTGGCGACATCTAATCTATCGTGTTCGCTCTCGGCCAGTCGCTTCTGGATATCCACAGCGATAGAGCGGAAGGCTTCGTCGATGTTGATGTTGTTCTTTGCACTCGTCTCGAAGAACTTGATGCCGAACTCATCTGCCAGCTCCTGGCCTTGCTCCTTCGTCACAACCTGAGGCACCGACAGCCGCGTGAGTTCATTCAGATCCATCTCTCATCACACTGGCGACCCACACAAGCGATGTACGTACTCGTTCCGACGGGTCCACGTCGCACTTGTTGCCGATGAGGATTTTGTTCACGTTCGACGAGGCGTTCTGTCGGATCTGCGTCATCCAGTTGCGGATGTCTGATCAAACATACATCCGTGAGCGCAGGGTTCTCGTCTTCTACGCTCATCGATTGCGATGCAAACGCCACGTACTCTGGAATGAGTGGTCATCAGTCACGTCGTACACAAGCAGGATGCCCATTGCGCCACGGTAGTATGCTAGTAATACAGGAGGCAAACGATCAAGTCAGATCCCACCCCCACAATACTCGCCACAATGTTTCGCACCCGTCGTGATCGTGCGGAAACGCTCCTGGCCGGCCGTATCCCAGATCTGTAGCTTTATCCGCTTGCCATCCACGTCGATCGTCTTGACTTTGAAATCGATGCTACAATGTAATCCCCATCCGAATCAACAGAGCGACGCCGTCAGCTCCATGCAGCTCCATCAAGCGGGTTCTCTTCCATCACAGAACGCACCCGATCGTCGTGATAAATGACGTCGTGAACGAGTCGTCCGAGTAGCGCAGCAGCACGCAGCTCTTGCCAACGCCTACATACCCACACAGCAGTGGTCAGACACGGAGCCACCACGCGTGGGAGACGCTCGCAGCAGCGGAGACAGCAAGGTCTCTGCAGGTGTGAGCGAGGAAAACACGACCACGCACCGCTATCGCCGATAAGGAGGAGCTTGATGAGTAGATCGTACTTGCTGCTGTGGACCATGGTGCTGGCAGGCAGAGAGGCGGGGAGATGGAGCTGCGTCGCTCGCTGCGTGGAGGTCCGTCGTGTCGGGAGAACAGCAAGCGTTTTGTATCGGATGCAAGAAGGGAACTCAGTGCAGTTTCTCACGGCCGCATCTAAGATTTCTACTTCGAGCCCCCAGTGTGTACTAATAGAAGCGCGTTTTGTGCAAATTTTCAAAAAGCGATAACGTAAAAATCGAAGATCGTGGGAGTTCCGTTCGAGACGTTTGAGCCCCGGTCACTACAGTCGCGCGGTTGTTGGAGAATGGTCGAGCAAAACAACGTCCGGTGCTGAGCGAGGCTACTGTGCTCTGCAGAGAAGTAAGAGCGAAACGACCTTATTGGGCACAGCGATATACTTATGATTTAGAAGCTATTCACATCCGGCCAAACGTCGGTAGTGTATCATACATGGTGCTCCATTCATGAGCGCAATAGACGCGACATGTGCGCTGTTGGTGTGGATCGCACTGGTTGGTGTGTATCCCGCTTCTTCGCTTCCCGCATTTAGTCTGGGTGAAAATTACACTGGGTTTGGAATACTCTGGCCAGACTAGTTCCCTGACCCTCCGGAGCACACTCGGACGAACACCTATATTAGACTGGGGGGTGGTATATCGCGGCTTTGCAGGCTTCACATCGAAGAAAGTGTATGGCACCACTTCACACTGCCCAGTGCGAGCTCGCCAAAAGTGACTCGTTCATAGCTAATGATCGAGACGCGATGGGTTCTGCAGGGGCTGCGGTGTAGAGACGACCATCGTCTCTCTTCGCTGCGATGTCTGCGGCCAAGCCAGCTAACAAAATAGAGCACCCTGCACAATGTCCCTTTCAATTCCATCAGGGTACACGATACATGGAGCTACTAAACAGAGGTAAAACAGGGGCGCTCACATTCTGGTGCACACACCATACACTACGATCACTGTAACTGATCACTGTCCCGCAAGACTTCACCTTCTCTCGAGCATACTACAACACGCAAGAGATGATTGCCGATATATTCACCAAGGCACTACCAAAGCCAAATTTTCTCACTCTCCGGAAACGTCTACAAGTCTGCACACAGACCCTGGCTACTGAAACTGTATAAACCAGTAGAATGTGTGGTCAGCATAATAGTGGTAGCCAACCCTGAAACTTCGCCACAGCAGCAAGCCAAAAGATTTTCTGAACTCATCCAACGTTTCTAATTTTGACCAATCACAATCGAGCGGCTTTGACTTCCCCTTTGGATTCCACAGCAACAAGAAACTTTCTCATTTTGCCGCTGTTCAACACTGCAACGATAAGGGAAAGCAAAGGGATATGGCGCGGTCTTCGTCGCGGAAGAAAGCCCTGCGCAAACTGCGCGCTATCAACGCTCGTCGGAAGATGAAGGCCATGCTCAGGTGGCTCTTCGACGACGAGGACCCCTTTGAGGAGGATGTAGACGGGTTCTTCGCGGCTGAGCTTTCCAGAGTGGCGTCCCGACGCTACTTCAAGCGACAAACGACCTACCGCCGCCGAGAAGATCGCTGGAAGAAGCTCCTATACGACACCAACTACCTCAGCGAGAGCGAGTTTCTCGCACACTTCCGTGTCACACGTGCCTCATTCTGGAAGCTTCATGAGTTTGTTCGCGATGATCCCGGCTACCAACCCACCACACATCGCACGTTTCGCGGCGGCGCAGAGCTCCATCTACTGGCTCTGCTCAAGTTCCTCGGAATGAGTGGGAATGGCAATTCAGCTCCTAACTTGGCGCTCTTCTTCGGCCTCGGAAAGGGATCCATAGGCAACTATCTGCGCCGCGCCATCAACGCTATTCTTCGCTTAAAAGACTCTGTCGTCACGTGGCCTGATGAGGAGGAACAGCGGATCATCTCGCAGCGTATCAAGGACGAATTCGACTTCCCCAACTGCGTGGGAATCGTGGACGGCACGCTGTTTCCTCTAGCGAGCAAGCCCCAGAACAAAGGCGAGTCATACTACACTAGAAAAGGTGGCTACGCAATAAACGCGATGACCACATGTGACGACCGTGCACGCGTTCGAGACCTCATCGTCGGCTGGGCTGGCTCGGTCCACGACAACCGTGTGTGGTCGAATGGGAGGCTCCACCTGCACCAAGAGGAATTCTTCCGCGCTTGCGAGTATCTCCTCGCAGACTCGGCCTTCCAGGCATCCAAAGTGATGGTACCTGCATTCAAAAAGCCGCCGAAGGCGGAGCTGGATCGTGATCACGCTCACTTCAACACGAAGCTCGCCAAGATCCGCATTCGCAGCGAGCACTGCATCGGCATGATCAAGGCAAGATTCCAGTACCTGAAGTCTATCCGTGCTCGCCTCAAGACTGTGGACGACATGCGCAACATCATCCGATACGTCGAGTGTGCAGTCATTCTACACAACTTGCTCATCTTCGAACCAATTCCAACAGAGTGGGAAGAAGAGATTGAACGTGCTCAGTTAGACGAGAATGACGAACTCAACACGGCTATTCCGGAGAACACGAAAGGCGATGAGCGCCGCCGCCAGCTACTGGCGTACCTACTCGAGCTGCGCGGCTAGTGGGAGCAGTAGATCGATGTCCTCCTGACGGACGCCTTGGTCGAGGAGTTGCTTGCGTTCGCGTAGTAGTGTGACCTTCATTTGGAGCTGGGTCTGCTCTGCTTCGAGTCGTAATTTGATTGTTTTCGCCGTCCCTT
Source organism: Pythium utonaiense (assembly GCA_023334595.1). Taxonomy (NCBI): domain Eukaryota; phylum Oomycota; class Peronosporomycetes; order Pythiales; family Pythiaceae; genus Pythium; species Pythium utonaiense. Next base: position 789 of record JAADVE010000207.1, on the reverse strand, counting down.
GCTCCATCCGTATCGTAGCCTCTTTGGCCTCGTCCACAGCTTTGGCACGAAGGATAGCTAGTTCCTCGTTTCGAATCGCGAGCGTCTCCGCAGCAAGTTGACGGTCGTGCTTGAGCTGAGCTTCTTTCAGATCATAGTACGATGGCTCCAGCTCGTCGTAGTGGTGTTTGCTCTTCTTCGCTCTTTTTGCAGCACGCACCACGGACAACGGGGTACTGAGCGGCTGAGTGGTCTTGTGCGTCGTGCTCACCTCATGGGATGTGGCTGTGCTTCCTTCGACGACGGGAACGCCGCCCGAGCTTGCGAGGTTCTCTGCAATGACTTCGTCGTCAGAGACCTCAGCTGGAGTCTCATCAGTCTCTTGCATGCGCGGGTCTGTGTTCAAGAGAAGCGGTGTTGTGCTGGAAACGTCGATCATCACATCGTGGATCTGGAAGTAGTACGGGCATCGGTCGAGAATTGCTGCATGTAGGGACTGCTCATCTTCGACGCCCTGACCAGTGTGGGCCAACCAGTCAGTGGCCTTCCGATACGACTCCTCGATCGCTTGAATCTTGGTCATCACGTCTTGTGCCGTTCGGACAGTCGTCACCCCACTCTCTTCGATCAATCGAACAATACCGCTTGCCAACGAGTGCTTGGTGTCTCCGGACTGGTCTTTGCCTCCACGGTAGCGACTGTAGTTGTTCCCTGTCGTCAGCCAGTCGAGGACACAACTCAGAGAGCTCACGCTAGGCGTAGGTCCGTCATTTCGCCATGGAACGCGCTTCTTCGTCCCCTTCGGCGGTG
>JAADVE010000206.1:0-27155 GCA_023334595.1 Pythium utonaiense | reverse complement strand
GGGCTGCTCTTCGTTTACGTAGGAAGAGATACACGTACAGCTGAAAAGGGGCGCCGAAGAGAACGATGACGATGTGGAAGAAGGCAGTGCCGACGAGCAGCCCGAGCAAGCCACGGAGGAGCGTGGAGATCTGTGCGGCCATGCAGTTCCTGTGATCAGTTGACGTGAATGCATTCTCGTACACATGCAGAGAATAACGTACAGGATTAAAGGAGCGAGAGCTGGCGTCTGGCTTCATCACGAGCGCTGCGTTGAGCAGCAGAGACACAAGAGCGATCGCTCCGACAGCAAGCGGCAGCGTGGCGTTCACATCCTGCTCGAGGGACTTGCCCACGCTGCCAAAGGCGACAGCATTTCAATGTGAGTGTGAACGCGCGGAGGACCAATTGCCGAGTGTTAGCGTGTGGGATGAGAGCCACGTACATCAATCGGGGGAGGTGCAGTGCGCACGGCCATGGGAGCAGCGCGAGCGCGAGCACCACGCTTCGTCGGATCGCCATGATTCTCACGGTGCAAATGAGCTGCTCGCCTGAGTCTGGTCGGAGTTCCTCATGGACTCAGATGCGAACTCATGGGGTTTATTAGCTTAGCCTCTGAAGTAGCTCCATATCTGAGACGTGAGACCTCCGAGTGTCTGCCAGCGTGGAAGTTGCGGTTCACAGCGTCTGACTCAACGAGCTCAACCGCTGGAGCACTTCACACCCGAAAGCGCATCGCGTCAGTGACTACCGTAGCAGCCATGAGTGCGATGCGTGCCGCCCAGCAATGGCATCCAGCCAAGTACCTCGCCTTCGAACGCTACCGCCTGCGTCCGGCGTTGGAGCTGCTCGCGCGCGTGCCTTCTCTTCCGTCCGAGAGCTCCACGACTGACGCGACCACGCGCATCGTTGACCTCGGCGCTGGCACGTGCAACATGGCGCCCGCTTTCCTGTACGTAGCGATCGATGCGTCCCAGTGGTGTGTGGGTAGAAGTTGCTGAAGCATAGCAGCTAACGAATGCGTTGCGCCCATCACCTCTCAGACAACGCTGGCCCCAGGCGCATGTGACGTTCGTGGACACGTCTGCCTCCATGCTTGAGCGTGGCAAAGCCGACCACCAGGCTGACGCTTCCTTAGATTCGAGCCTCCTGTCGTATGTGGAGGCCTCGTTCGACTCCTTCGAACCGAGTCACCCAGTGGATCTCATCTACGCAAACGCCGCAATCCACTGGGTCAGTTCGGAGCTTCACAAGACGCTTATCCCGAAGCTCTTCTCTTTCTTGAAGCCTGGAGGTGTGCTTGCGTTCCAGATCCCAGACACTCGCGCCCAGCCGAGCCACCAACTCATGATCGAAGCTGGCAAGCACCTCGGTTGGGAGTCTGACATTGCCAATGTTCGCTGGGTGACCTGTGACCAGGAGCCGTCCTTTTACTACGAGATCTTCGAGCAGCTCATCCCAGGCTCAGAGATCACGGCGAACGTGGACATGTGGTCCACCACGTACGCCCAGATCATGGAAGGCGAGAACCCTGTGGCTGACTTTACTTCTTCCACTGGCCTGGGACCGTACCTGGAGGCTCTGGGAGGCCGCGGCTCACCACGTGCGGCCCAGTTTGAAGAGAAATACCGAGAGCTCATTGCCCAGGCGTACACCAAGCAGAAGGACGGCCGCACGATCTTCAACCTCAAGCGGTTCTTCGTCGTCGCCACCAAGCCTGTTGCCGTTTAAATACGGATGTGTTGAATCCGTTTTTGGTGCCATCCATAAACAGTGATTATCAGGTGTAATTACGATACCCTTTCGTAAATAGCTCCTCCGTATTGTTAGTTGTTACGAAACGACGTGAAGCGCAATTGCGACTTGCAACAGCTCCATGAACAACGGTCTCCAGGAGCTCCATCATCACTGTGTATGCATCGCAACTCCACACTCTAGAAGTCTATAGAGCTGTCCAGGGAGAAAGCCAGTCGTACGTGGCAGCATGGGCCCAAAGAAAGCCAAGAAGGAGAAGAAAGGTGGTGGTAAGGCGGCCAAGAAAGGTAACACAGAGGAGGATGCAGCACTCAAGGAGAACGAGGCCGAGCGGTTAGAGCTAGTGAAGCAGGCCAAGACGCTGCTAGAGATGACGAAGAAGGAGGAACAGTCATTCAACGAGTTCCAGCAGCAGCGTGAGAAGATCAACTACTTCTGGATCGTGGAGAAGAAGAACTTGGAGGATCGCAAGGCGGACCTGCGAAACAAAGAGCGCGAGCGGCAGGATCTAGAGGAGAAGCACCAAGTCGAAATCAAAGTGTACAAGCAGCGTGTGAAGCACTTGCTGTACGAGCACCAGAACGAGATCACCGGCTTGAAGCGCGACTTGGAAAAGTCACTCAAGCTGTCGCAGGACGACTACCGAGGTGGCGAGCGTGAGCTCAAGGCCGATAAGCGGCGGCTCAAGTTCGATCTGAAAGAGATCGAGCTGTCGCACGAGGACTACTTGAAAAGTCTGAAGCAGGACCAGGACCGACGCATCACGTCTCTTCGCCAGGAGTTTGAACGCCACGCCAAGGAGCTCCAGCAAAAGTACGAGCGCAAGCGTAAGGCCATTCGCGACGAGCTGGAAGCACGGCGAAAAGCCGACACGCAGCGGATCGAAGAGCGGAAGAACCACCACATCGCACAGCTCATGGCTGCCCACGAGAAGGCCTTTGGTGAGATCAAGAACTACTACAACGACATCACGCACAACAACTTGGATCTGATCAAGTCGCTGAAAGAAGAGGTGGGCGAGATGAAGCGCAAGGAAGCCCAGGACGAGAAGCAAATGTTCGAAATCTCCCAGGAGAACAAGCGCATGTCTGAGCCACTCAAACGCGCGCTGATGGACGTGGAGAGGCTCCGAAAGAACATCAAAGTGTACCAGGAAGATAAAGTGGAGCTGCGCACGGCGAAAGCCCAGCTGCTGGTGCTTGAGCAGGAGTACGCGACGCTGTCGTGGGAGTACGAGGTGCTGCTTCAGCGGTACATGCACGTGCAGCGTGAGTATGAGGACCTGAACAACCAGTTCCAGTCCAGTATCTACGACGTCCAGCAGAAGAGTGGACTCAAGAACCTGCTGCTGGAGAAGAAGATGGACGCCATGACCATGCGTCTCGAACAGAAAGACGCAGAACTCAACGAAGTGCTTCTCCACGCCAAGCTGGAGCCGGCGATCGTAGACCGAGTGAAAGGACGGCTCCAGGACATCATGGAGAACAAGAACCGCGATCTTCGCGACCTCGAGAGAGAGCTGGCGAACATCCAACGCCTACAGCAGGAGCTGGCGAACGCCACGGCTCTGAAGATGAGCGAGTATGGGCTTCCGCTGGATGAGCTGGGTTTCACTGCACAGGTGAAGCCTGTGCTACCAGCACACACAGCTGTGAACGCAACTGCTGCGGCTGTGTCGACACTGCTGAGTGGAGCGAGGTCCCCCACGAGACAAACAGCCACGAGATCCAAGGCCAACGCCATGTCATCGCCTGTGAAGACGCGTAGTCCGCTGGATATCCACACTGTGTCGCCTCCCAAGAGCAACCAGACGCACTAGCGATGATTCAAATGATACGTAGGCAAGGCGTGTACATTAGTAGCAAGTTTGGAGGAGCCCTTGATAACAAACACAACAGAAGACAGTGGCTTTTGGCGAGCCTCCCGCCCGTCTCACTGTCATGCGAACCGCGTGGTCTCGTGGTGCGAGACCGAGAGCACACTGAAGCACAGCTTCTCCACGCGTGAGTCAAGTACGTCGAGTTTGTTAGCGATCTCGCGTTCAAAGAGCGACAACTGCAGTGTCAGCGTCTGCGCGAGATGTGCGCAGGACTGGAGACTCGTGGAGCTCAGCACGGACGCAGAGGCAGCATTCGCAGCTGACGCAGCAGCACTCGCGCCTCCAGCGGACGGCGTGCTGGACGAGAGCATGAGCATCTGGAACGACTGCGGTGTCACCGCATCCACCGAAGGTGCGTGGTTCTGCAGCAGATACTGGTGAGGCTGGGACGACGCCGGGTGGTGCGGCAGCACCATGCTGCTCATGTACGAGCTCACGTCGTCGATGCCCACGACGCTATTGGCGCCTGCGTCTTGGCTAGCAGCCGTGAGTGACGGAGAGTTGTGGTCCACGCTGTCGCCGTTTACACTGCTGCTTCCGTCTGCGAGGTGTGACGCACCCGCCATGTCCATCGCGGGCGTGAAAGTATCCGGTAACTTGGCCAGCTCCTCTTCGCTCATGCTCTTGATCTTGTGAGCTCGTTTGAAGTGGCGCAGCCACACGTGGATAGAGCGGAACGACACGTTCGCAGCGTCGTCGGCAGCGTACTGCATGAACAGGTCCGTGGTCTTGTGGCTCAGTGACTCGGCCGTGACACCACGCTCCAGCTTGCGCTGGCGAATGAGCCAGCGATACAGCTCCTGCTCCACGCCTGGGTGGTACTCTGTCGTGGCCTTGAGCGTCTTGCGCTTGAGACTGGCTAGGTGCTTGGCATCGATGCAGAACGCCAGGATGCGGTCCTTGTTCTTCTTGATGTCCGACACTTGCTGGCGGCTGATGCCGAAGTCCCGGGAGATCACCACAGGCTGCTCGCCCTGCTCCAGGCGGTGCAGCACTTGCTGCTTCTCGTGGATCGACAGCACCACGCGCTTGCGCTTCCCAGCCGTGGAGCTGCTGCCGTTGTGGGTGGACGTGGTGGTGGACGACGGCGTCGGCGACAGCGGAGGCTTCACGCCGTGACCGTGCCGATGCAGCAGCGACGCGCTGTTGCCAATGTGGATCATGTGCAGCGGAGGAGCGTGGTCGTGGCCGCAGTCCGGCCCGCATCCTCCTCCGTCTGCATCGCCGTCCTCCTCCTCGTCCTCCTCGCCATCGTCGTCGTCCTCCTCTTCGTCCGCCGTGTTGTCCTCTCGGAGGAGCGGATCGCCATCGCCGTCCCCTCCGCTCGTGCTCGCGTCGTTGTCCTCTCCGCCAATCACCACGACGCTGGAGGTGAGCAGTCCGTGCGGGTCGCCGCCATTGCCGTCGCTCAGATCGATCACCGCAACTGCACTGACCGAGTGGGCGTCATCCGCCGAGTGCGCTTCCATGGAGAGAGCGAGAAGGGCAACAGAGGAGCAGCTCCGCGACTAGAGCAGTCCGCTCCGCTATACGCTTTCCGGATTCGAGGGAGTGGGTTTTCCGGATGGAGGAGCGGAGAAGTGGAGGAGGGTACCGCGCTGTATTAGGGTGACACATAGTACATGTGATAATATCCCATTGTTGGATTTTCTGCATGCGAGTGTAGCTGAAGAAGGGCTGAGGAAGTGGAGAGCGGGAGATGAACTCGCAGGCTGCGGCGGGTGGAGCTGCAGAACGAGCGGGAGCGAATGCTAGACGCACAGAGGCAGAGGCTGGTGCTGTGAATCCGCGCTGGAAAGTGCCAGTCGGATCCCATCAGATCAGCGGCGGTACGCCTCCCGACAGGTCGTGTGGCTGTTCATGGAGGAGGAGCTCACGAGCTGTGATGCGTGGTTGGTTGCAGCGTACAAAAGCATCGTGATGACGGACAAGCGGCGGCGGTCGAACGAGCAGGCTGCCAAGGGTCTGAACGACTGTAGGTGGCGCACTGATAGATATGCCTGCGAAGTGTGGGATCTGATGGAGCTGTGGGTGTCGTGCAGCTTTGATCCAAGAAACCCTCGGTGGCCTGCGACAAAAGGCACTGGATCTGCAGAACGACAAGTGGATGTACGAGGACGTCCACATGTAAGATAGTACAGCACAGCATACACACACGATCAAAGGATCTCCGGACACGAGCAGCTCAAGTACAACAGTAACCTCCACATGTCCATTTCCCGCCCTGACTACTGTCGTCGTCCTGCTGCATCTTGTACATGCGTACACAATGGGATCTGGTGGCATGTGTCGTCCACTCTGCATACCATTAACCATGCCGACTGCATCGCATTGGCTTAGAGAAGGTTGCGGATCTTGAACTGCTCCATCATGGTGGTACCGAGGCGAGCTGGCGAGCGGGTGACCGACACGCCGGCGCTCTCGAGCGCAGCGAACTTGCCCTCGGCAGTACCCTTGCCGCCCGACACGATCGCACCGGCGTGACCCATGCGACGGCCTGGTGGCGCCGTGATACCGGCGATGAAGCTGACGACTGGCTTGTTTGGGTCGCCGTGCTCCTTGAGCCACTCCGCGGCCTCCTCCTCCGCCGAACCACCGATCTCACCAATCATGATGATACCTTCGGTCTCTGGGTCGTTCGTGAATCGCTCGAGACAGTCAATGAAGTTGGTGCCGTTGAACGGGTCACCGCCAATGCCAATGACCGTGGACTGGCCGAGGCCCTGGGCGGTCGTCTGAGCGACAGCCTCGTACGTGAGCGTACCCGAGCGCGACACGATACCGATCTTGCCCTTGGTGTGGATGTAACCAGGCATGATACCCATCTTACACTCTCCTGGCTTGATGATACCTGGGCAGTTCGGGCCGATGAGGCGCGTCTTGTTCTGGTTGCGCAGGTGCCACTTGACCTTGACCATGTCCTTCTGTGGGATACCCTCCGTGATGGCCACGACAAGCGGGATCTCGGCCTCGATGGCGTCGATAATCGCCTGCGCGCAGAATGGCGGTGGCACGTAGATGACCGACGCGTCGGCGTTGGTCTCCTTCTTGGCCTCGGCGACCGTGTTGAACACTGGCAGACCGAGGTGCGTCGAGCCGCCCTTCTTAGGGGTCACACCGCCCACCATGTTGGTGCCGTAGGCGATGGCCTGCTCCGAGTGGAACGTACCCTACAAACGCCCCCAATCCCATGCGTCAGCACCCCAAGATCCTCTTCTGTCTCTCGCTCGTCTGCGAGCCGTTGCCCTGTGGGGGAGGCCTCGCGCGTGGACGTACCTGCTTGCCGGTGAAACCCTGGCAGATAACCTTGGTGTCCTTGTTGATCCAGACCTTGGCGCTGGCCGACATGGCGCGCGTGGCGCTGGCGGCCGTCGTCTTCACAGGAGCGCGCGCGAACATCTTGCTTTTGCTTCGTCGAGAACTGCGAAACAACGAGAGCCGCTCGCCGCAGGGGGATTTCGATCCGAGCGGCTCAAGCAGCTCCAAAGACGTCAGAGCCACAGGTGGGGACGGACTTTCAGCCAATCAAAACCAGATACGCACTTGAAGTGGGATTTCATTGGTTGATATGAGGGGTTAAGTACACTATTTTCAACCAATCATTCATTAACGTGTACGTCAACATCGAAAGATCGCAGCTGGGGACACGCCATAATGGAGACCCGTGCCAGCACCATGGATGATGGAGATGCAACGGCCTCCTTGATGGAGGGCGAGATGCGATCACTACACGGACAGTACTCGCATGTGCAAACACAACAACTAGGGGTTTCTATTGCATCTCCCATATTCCCTATTGGAGGGACTTCCGTTCCGTACCCTGGAGCTCCAACATTCCGGAGCTCTTCATAATTACCCAACAACCTACCTAACGTCCCACACACACCAGTCGGTCCGTCAATGCATCTCCTTTCTCCTCAGCCGAGTTTGCTCAGTAATGGCTGTTGCGAATCACGCGATCCGAGCTGTTCTGGATACGCACGACCTCGTTCGGGATTTCGTGGTGCATCCACAGCCGCAGCAGACGGTCACGGCGTTCCTCGTTCAGGAACAACGGCCGGCCCTTGTTCAGCTCGCGGTTGCGTTCACCAAACTCCTCGCCGTACTCGTCGACGTACAAACTCCCGACGTACGCGGCCAGCTTCCAATATACGAGCAGCACAGCTCCTTCCAGCACTAGGAGGAACATGCAGCTACCACGACCGCACTTCTTGGCGTGGACGGTGCACGCTCCTGGGTTACTCTCTTCAGGATACGTCTTGTCGTGATGAGTCGATGGGCATGTGCTTGCTGCGCACAGAAGCATGCCACACACTAGACAGACAGCTGGACGTGCTGGGAACTGGTTACATGACGCACACTTGCGCTTGGCCAGTGCCGCGTAGAACTTGACGTAGGCTCGAGGCAGTGACCGCAAATAGCGCGTGCGATTGGAGCCCGAAGCAAACACAGACATCGACGTGTGCACCGTGTTGAGATCCCGAGCGAGGACCTTCGCGTAGTCCAATCTCGCAGCTACGAGCTTGTCAAAGTTTGCATTCGTGAACCATTGCTGAAGCACGCCGTGCTGATCGTTCATCTCATCGTACGCGGCCTTAAAGCGATGCACCCAACGAGTGACAACCGGTTGCAAGTCAGACGAATGCGACCAAAGGCTGTCCAGCGAGATGAACCCGAACTGCGCGACATCCTGTTCATCTACAAACACTGGTTTCAGTGCGTGCTTGTTCACAGATGACTGGTGGCGGAAGCGCGACTTGAGCAGGAACGTCGTGACCTTCAGGATTGGCACCACCTCGGTCGCGACAATGTTCAGCAGCTTCTGCAGGTCCTCGCCGGAAGTCGCACTCGCATAGTCGGCGAACGCACCACCGCACTCTGCAAGAACGTGGGCACGCAGTTGCTCCACGATTTGAACGGCGTTGTTCGTCGACTGATTCGGCTCGTCAAACAGTGTCGCCACGAAGAAATCCACGGTCTCACTGGAGTACGCCAGCTCGTCAACCATGTTGTCCGTGAACTCCTGGCTGCGTGCGGTCGAAAACCACAGCAAACTCTGGACGAGACGTGCCAACACGATCAAACGTCCGAAGTAGATCGCTTCTTCCTCTGTCTCCGCCAGCAAGATACCCTTCACCAGCACAGTCCCCAACTGGCTCAAGAGCAGCGGCTTTGTAGGCCACCGCACTTTACCCCATTGGCTCTGCTTTCGAGTCTGCGTCTGTGTACTCGGGTGCTCGTCTTCCAGGACAATTGTACCATCGGGAAGAATATCCGAACCTCCGTAGTACAAGAGGTGAGCGAGCTGACGGCGAGGCGAGAGTGGGGCGACTGCTGGTACACGAGAGCTGTTAGCTGCTCGAGGTGGCCGTGTGACTTGCTGCAGCATGAGAGGCACGAACTGCATCGCTTCGAGAAATCGCTGCTCAGCACGCAGTTGGTCACGCTCTGGGGATCCCAGAAACGTGCAAAGCAGAGTGTGGAAGAGCGCGAGGCATCCCGAAGCTGTGTACCGATCTGGCCGCGACTTTTGGGTCGCACCACATGCAACTTTGTGGATCGCCATGCACAGCGAAGAGAGACCGTCTTCAAGCCACGCGCGCACACGAGGAGACAACACTGTTTCGGATGCCACGACGCCCGTCTCGACTGGTGCGACTGGCTGAGGATCCTTCGATTTGAGCTCGCTATCTTCGTCCATGATGTCATCAGCACCTGGAGAGTTCTCGAAACCAATTCGTTCCAACCACCGCATCATGTCACTCTGAAGAAACTGACTTGGTTGTGCTGACGAAGAAGTTGGAAGCGCAACATGCGCCATCAGCTGATTCAGCTCATCGTTTGTTGTAGGTATCAATACGTTGGAAATCGACTTGCACAACGGACAAAGGAATTCCTTCTTCGTCACATCCACAGCGTTGAGCGCATGGCGGTGGTGGCCACCGGTGATTGCTCGCTGGAACTGTGAGGCGTGGTACGACTCCCAGCACGTGTGGTGCACTGAGTGGCCACAAAGCCGCACATGAACCGGTACGTCTTCGCCAAGATGCATTTCATCCATTGGCGTGCTCATGAAACGGCCCTGGACTCCCCCATTCACACGCGAGAAGACTGGTGAACACTGGGCGAAGCCAACGTGGCACATGAAGCTGTTTTCCGACTCAGTCGAGTGGCACATCGCACATTCAGGCAAAGAGGCGTCTTCATCCACGTCGTCGTCCATCGTGACGTCTCCCGAAGTTCGCTGCGAACTATCGTCGTTACCATCGCCAGCTATCGAGCGAGGGTTATCACGCCCTATAGTCCCTGCAGCGGAAGCAGATCCATCGGCACTTCCCTCCGTCGCTGTTTCATCTTCTTCCTCTCCCGTGCCAGCCATTGCCTTCATCTGCTCTGCGAATGCAGCTTGACGCTGCTGCATCTGCTGTATCGCCCGCATTTGAGCTTCACGTCTCCGCTTGGCTAGAAGCGCTTTTCGATCTTCTTCCTCGCGTGATGCATGGCGTGTGATCCGATACTCCTCGATGATTGCGTGGCAGTCACTGGACACGCGAGCAAGACGGTGCACAAGCCAATCGACTCCACGTCCAATCTCGTGCTTCTGGTCCCCATCCAAGTTAACCATGTTGCTGCCGCCATTGCCTGGCAGCCATGGGTCAAGTTTGAGCGCCAACTGAAGCACAGAGGCTCGTGGCTCTGTGACTGAGTACAAACTTGGCTGGGGACTGGTTAACCACGCCAAGTAGTCCTCGAGTAAAGTCGTCGCCTGTATACGATAAAGTCGTTCAGGCTCGGACGTGATCGGGGTTGTCAGAGTGTATCGAATGTCCTCAACCACGTAGATCTGGAGTGTGAACAAGTGAACTGCACGCGAAAGCAAGTTCAAGCTGCTGTGTGGGTCACTCGAAGCTCGCCAAAGCGTTTCGTAGACCAACTTGCGAGCGTTTTCGTGTAGGATTGAGAGTCGCGCAGTGCGGAAACCGACAGCGCACGGCAGCACGTTCTTCACCAGGGGGAAGTCGAGCCAGGACGAGTGCGTTGCGTCACCGGAACTCGCTGTATCGTCAGAATGTTGCTGCTCCTTCGCCTTGGAGGCTCGAAGGCGATGCTGAAACCAATTTTCATGGGCAGCTTCATGTTGCTTGCGCGTCAAATGGACAAACGTTGGCAGGTACTCAGCGTACAGCTCTGGCTTGAGTCGATACAGCACTTTACCGCCACCAGGGTTCGAGGAAAAGTCGCTACTGCGTCTACCGGAGCCACTGTTGCTGTCGCCCGATGTACCGTTGCTGGCTGAGACACTTGTGTCGACGCAAATCTCCTTCACAATCTGGTCTAGAACAGGGGCTGTCGAGAACTTCGTCGCAAACAAATTTTCATGCACCTGGAAAAATTCCGTCGCAATCTTTGCCAAGTCGCTGTGTGCGCAGGGACCGACGATCAGCCGTTGCACAATCTCTCTTCGCAAGAATGCGACCAGTGATCGCACAGGATCTTCCGCCATAACACGCGGGGGAAGTTCTGAGGCGAACTGGCAGAGCAACGCCATACACTCGGACACCATCAGCTCCGCGTCGCGAACGTCTGTGTTACCGATGTCATACCACTGGGCAACGCCAAACCGATTCACAACTGAGTTCATCATCCAGTCGATTCCCAGTAACTGGAAGCCAAACTGCACGAGGAGAAGGTCAAGATCTCGGAACCGCAAGCAGAACGGCGGCTCACCATAGTTCATGCTGTGGTTCAACACTGACAAACCGTTGCGTACCCAGAGCCCGGAATGAACTTCAGCGTCCCACACGATTGCCTGCAATACCGGCTCGATCAAATTTACGCGGTGCCAGAAGCCGATTGGGTCGTCAGCCTTGTGGATCCAAGGTGAAGCATGAATGTCACCGTGTACCAAGTGGTAGAACATGTCCAAGCCTCGAGGCGAGTCGCACAACGCACGTATCAACTGTGCGAGAGCGCGGTGGAGCGGGAAATGACAGGAGACGGCTGCATCTACTGGGTTCGGGTCCAGTGGTTTACCGACTTGGAAGTCAGCGTGGGGAAAGTACTTGCCCGTCGACGCCAGCCAAAAGTAGTAGGCTTCTACGGTCGTCTGCGTCAACTTCGCGATCAAGCTTTGATGGAGGTGTACATTCTTCTCATCGTGGTTGTCGTCGCTTACGTGTTTGAACACATTCGCGATTATCCACATGAAGACCTCTGACGCTGTCGACACGAACTCCACGGTAACAACCCACGCACGCGACTCGATCTCGACGTGGTCGCCAAATCGTCGTACCTCGGGACAAACCCCTTGGATATACGACAGATAGAGCAGGAAATCCGCGAGGCGCGCGCCATTCTTCTCAAGCACGAAGAGCTCTGAAATGCCTTCAATCTGGAGCGCGTACCGTAGATCAAGTAGACCCGGCATGTACCTGCGGTACACGAACACTGGCGAAGAAACATCCAGGTCATATCGGCCTGGAAGCTGCGTCGCTGGTGCCATCGACAAGAACGCGGACGATTCTGAAGTCCGAATAGGAACTCGTGCCGCCAGCGCTTCTGCTTGCAGTCCTGAAAGATCCACGTCTCGAAGGGAAGTAAACCCCTTGCTGATAGCTCGCTGGATACCCAACGCGAACACATCCCACAGGTGGATGGAACCTGACGTGGTGCTCGCTAAAATCGCCGTGAGCGCCTCTTCGGTCATCGCAGACTCGTTTGATATACTCGCCATTGGAGGAACAGGTTTCCGCAGCGACTTTCTTCGCAGAGTCTCTTGGACTGATACGACGAGCACTTCAAGCAGCTCGTGGTCGAGCACGAGCAACTTCACAAAGCTAGCTCTGTTGAAGAACTGCACACTGAAGGTTAAGATCGTTACGCTCGAACTACCGGCACCCACGAATGACTCGCGATACAACTGCCGATAGCAACGAGTGAACGAGATCGCGAACGCTTTTTTAAAGCTCGGATCGGCAAGCAGCGACATCAGTAGACTGTGGAGAGAGTCACTTTCGTGCTTTGGTAGGAACGAGTCAGCGAGAATCACTGCACGAAGCACAGGAAACTCGTCTTCAACATCATGCTCGTGATCTTCAATGTCGCCTGTCTGAGTTTCCGTCAACTCCGCTTCGAAGATCGCACGTTCACATGTGTGGGCGATGAACTGCTCGCAGATGAGTCTGCAAAAGCCATCGGAGAGATTGGCCATGGACACAAGCCATTGCAGCAACGAGCTCACGACTGGGGTTTTGGCCTTGTAGTCACTTGAAACGATTGACGACACTAGTCCGTGGTGGCTGAGAGCGTCAACGACCTCAAGAGCCTCTTCTCGAGTTGCTCTTGACCGCACGACGCTCTGCTTCTGTGCAGTCGCCTCGTTCACGATCTTCAATGTCTGGTACTAAACGAGCAGAACCAGGACCTTCCGTCAGTGGACTTTTCTCACACTTTATCACCCCTCAGCAGCTCTCTCCCCACTCACACTAATAGCTGGTAATGCTCTCGCCAACGCGGTCGCGAATTCCTGGGAGCTCTGCATCTCGTTGAAGTGCAGCAGCACCGAGTATCTGTTCTCTGGGGGTTCAATCGCCAGCCGTGCACGCACGCGATCAATGTCGCTGGCGTAGATGACAGGCATGCGTCTCGCCTCCGTGATCGTGCGCAGCACCAGCGACAGAACCTCACGCATACTCGCGCGTGCGGACACCACGAGCTCCGGTGGAAAAAACGCCAGCGGATCTGCCTCATGCGCACCCTACAACACCAGATTCCAGCACACCTCCCGTCAGCGTCTTGACACCCACGCATCCACTCTAACCTCCATATACGTACGCGGTGTTGCGTGCAGAAGCCCTCGGACGCCCACGCCTCCGTGTCGCCACAGTCGCAGCAGCCGCCGCTCTGCGTGTAGTAGAAGAACACTTCGTGGTTGTCGTGGTCGCTCGAGATGAAGCACTCGTTGCACATCACGCAGGTCTCGTCGACCTGGCACACCTTGCAGTTCCACGCGATGTCGCCGGGCTTGAACTCATACGCACACATCCGCTTGGGCAGCTGCTGCATCCCTTCCAGCGACACGTCATCCAGCACGCACGCGCGCAGCTCCTGGAGCTTGCGGCGCTCCCACTCTTCATGGTCGCGGTCGCCCCACGCGTCGGCCGTGAGCATCTCGCGCAGCAGCTCCTTCACGCGCAGCAGCGGCGCGTCCGCTGCATCCAGCGCTGACGCCACACCGTCGTCCTCGTCATCTGCGATCTGCTCGTCGTCGTCGCCGAGCGCTACTGCTGCTGCCGCGGCCATCGCAGCGCCGTCGTGGCGGTCGTGTTCTCGCGGAGAAGTCCACATTTCGGTGTCCATTTCCGACTCGAATTCCGGGATCCGCAGACTCGCGAGCAGCTCATTCGACGCCGCCTGAGACGCTCTGTCTGGATGCGGAGCCGGCTCCATGCGTAGCTGCTCCTGGACGGATCGACAGCGCTCTCGGTGCGTCACGTGGAGACGCTTCTTGGCTTCCCCCCTTTGCACCGCACAGACACGTCGGTCACTGCGAAGGTCCAAGAAGGGAACGACGGCGGCAAGTGTCCCGAACGGTCCCGAATTTAACGGCTCCAACGAGGGACACGAGGTAACCTTCTATCGTTCCGTGTGGGAGAGATTACCAAAACAAGGTGAGACGCACTCCAAATAACACGCAACAGGGTAGCATGTGAAATGGATACATCTCCATTGTGCCAAAGAGCTGTTCTGGTAGGAAGGGATGGATGATATTGGATACGACGTGCAAAGCGAGCAGAGAGCTGGCTGTTCTACTTCTTCTTGCCTGTGGGAGCTGGAGGCTCAGCAGCCTTGGCCTTGAGTTCGTTCAGGCTCTTCTCCACACGGTGGTACTGGGATGAGAGCTCCTCATTCTTTACCATGAGCTCCGCCAGCTTCATCTTGCTGTCAATCAGCTCGCCCTGGAAGTAGTCATTCTCCTGCTCGAGTTCTGTCACGCGCTTCTTGAGCTTCTCTTCCACAGCTTCCTTCTCTTGGATCTGCTGCTCGATACGAGAACGAGCGTCCTCATTCTCCATTTGCAAACCACCGACTTGGTGCTCATGATCCTGCGACTGGCGTTGCTGGTGCTCCAGTGCATTCTTCAACGCTACCGTGCGATCGTGTAGTTCCTCCTCTGCCTCTTGCTTCGAGGCTCGGAGTTGGTCAAGCTCAGCACGTAGTTGAGCTGTCTCTTCCTTCAGCTCTTCCACTTGTCGCTGAAGGTCGGCTTCTCGCTCTTCACCGCTGGCTTCGGTTTGTGCTAGCTTCTCTTCAAGCTCGTCCACGCGCGTCTGCAACTGGTCGTTCTGCAGCTTGAGATCATCCCAACGGCCCTGCAGCTCCTGGTTCTTTGCAATGGCTGCAGCTGCAGCAGCAGCACTCGAAACTAGCTCCACATCTCGCAAGACTCCTAATTCGGCCTGGGTCGCTTGGAGTTTCTCCGAAATCTCGCGGACCTGTTTGCGCAGTTCGTCGATTGTCAGCTGGGCGGTCTCGATCTCCTGCTTGGCTCGTGCAGTCGCTTCTTGGGCAACCTGAAGCTTCTCCACGATCTCCTTGTTTGTACCAGAAAGCTGCCCAATCGCCTCTTGGGCCTTCTCCATATCCTTTTGCGCTCTGGTCTGGCTTGACTCTGCTTGCTTCAGCTTCTCCGCAAGCGCAGCCTTCTCATCCTTCAACTGCGTGACGATGTGATCCAAGTGGCTCAGCTGCTCCACCAATTTCAAGTTCTCCTGTCGCACTTCAGTTGACTCCGCACGAAGACGCTGCTCGGTATCCTCCTCATCATCATCTACAATGTTTCTGCCTCGCAGCTGATCGTCTTGCTCCTCCAGACGCCGTCTCTGCGTTGCGTTCTCCGTCTCAAGCGTGCTGATCTTGCTTTCCATACCATGCAACTGTGCCGACAGTTCTTCGCGCAGCTTCGTCAAGTCGGCAATCGCACATCGCTGACCATCACGCTCGCTTGTGATCGCTGTCAGCGTCACCTTGAGCTCGTTGATCTCAGCGATGAGCTGCGTGTCGTGCGCGTCCACATACTCATTAGCTGAAGATGCCTCAGATCGTTTATCATCACGGGTCTCGGCTTCCTCGTTTTCATCTTCCTCGTCACTGCTGCTCTCATCACTGCTATCACCGTCATCACTGGTGATTTTGTTGACTGTCACAGCGATGGGCGGGATCGCTTCCAGCTTCCGCTGCTCGTCCGCCTTCTTCACCGTCTCCTTCAGCTCATCAAGCTGCTTCTGGAGGCCATCCTTCTCCTCCTTGAGCGCCATGTACTTCACAAAGTCAACACGCATACTGCCTCCATCGTCGGCGGATACACTGCCTCCACTAGCACCATGACGAGTTTCTTGAAGCTGCTGCTCAATCTCGTCCTTCTCCGCCTGCAAACGTTGGATCTGCTGGTCCTTTTCACCCATCTTCTTCTCCAACTTTACATTCTCACTCTCGCTTTGGCGTAGCTGCTCTTCAAGCTCTTGCACCGTACGAAGCAGTTCCTGATGCTTGCTTCGCAAGTTGTACAGCTCTACTGCATCATTCGTGTCGCCAGCAGGATACGCCCCACGCAACCCGTCGGCCTTGCTATCTCCGAGGGACGACGGCGACGTGGCTCCACTTCCCTGCTGCGGTCGCCCATAGCGACTCATCGACGCGCGCGAGCTCTTACTTTCGAGCGTGATCACAGACATATCACTTCGACTTCCGTCAAAGGACACCTCGTCGAAGTTGGAGCCTTCAGGCTCTCCACCCATGCCAGGCGACTTGCTGGTCGCCTTGGTGCAGATCGCGGTCACTGAAAGCGAAGCGCGAGGGTCCTGACACTTGACCGCTGGTACCATGAGGCTCTCCTTGGATGAATCCTTGTTACTCTGCACCATCTCCGCGAGGTTAAATTCGAACGCTGCGATCTGGTGGTCTGTGCGCGCTTCGAACACCTGCACAGTGAACACCTTGGCCTGATACAGACCAGTCTTGGCCAGGTAGAGCGTGCATGTGAATGGCAAGATGTCACCCCACACGACTTCCTTCTTCTCCGCCAGATAGCATCCACACTTTGTAACGACACGTTTCTTGTGGCGTGTGATCACCGCGCACAACTCAGCACCATCGTAGCTGGCTGGTAGTTGCGCGGTCATACGATGGACGACAAGCTGCACCTTGTACCCCGTAGCAGCCTTGCCTGTGCGGCGTGCGACTTGGATCAAATGGTTCATCTTGCCCTCTTTGCCTCGTTTCTTCGCTTCGATCTCAAGGATGTCGTCGTTGCTTGAGGATGATTCAACGACGCTGGCACTGTTGTTGGCAGGCGAAGTCGGAGTGCGAAAGCTACGAGATAGCGAGGATGAAACAGCGCTCAGCACCATGGTTGCCGCCCAACCAGAACAGACAATGGTAGCTCGAGACCTTACCTGTGGAGGCTGCGCTGTGAGTCAAATCGCTTGTCGTCGAGCGAGCTGCGCGGATGCAGGAGCAGCCGAGGCTCAGAACTGGGATTCTCCGACGCCTACCAGCTTCGTGTGAGCGTAGCTTCCCACCCTACGGAGCCTTTGCTCTATCGTGCTGGACACTAAAGCTACCTTTGCTAATGTTGGCTCACACTCACTGGCCACCGCGGGCTTCGCTCCCAGGGCTGCCCCGAGGTTACAGCTTGTCCATGTTTGGCCGGAGACAGAGAAAGCGAAAGATAGCGGGAAGTAGCCATGGGACAGCTCGCACACAGTGATATATTGAGACCTAGATGCTGCGATCCCTCGAGATCCAGGGGCAGACGTGCATCGGTTTCGGTGCAAAGAATAGCGCCAACTTCAACGTCATACCTGCTCCAGGAACGCATCCATTGAGCAGGAGTAAGCGTCCATGAAGTGACGTAATGGCATAACGTACGCATAAGCGCACAGCATGAAATGGGAGCAAGGGCAAGCGTTGCTGGTACCAAGAGACTGCTTAGATTGAAATGTAGAAGGTATGCACTGGATAGCGCGTACGATTGGCCGCTGGGTGCACTTAGTAGCCCATGCGCTTCTTCCGCTCGATGGCTTCGTATGCCAGCGACCACATATTCTTGATCGTCTCGTAGTCTTCGCTTGCAAACTTGGCGGCAACAAAGCGGAGCGACGGCACGGTCAACGAAAAGTAGTGGAGGTTGCCTACACAGATTCAAAGCGGACAGTGAGCTTCCTGCAGATACTAGAGTCGTGCATCGATCAGTAGATGGCGCACCATAGCCCTTGTAGATCTTGGTCTTGATCGGCGAGATCTTGTGGTCACGGCACAGACGGAAGGACTGGATCTGCGTGTGCACCGCACGCTTCTCGTACAGCGAAATCACGCACTCGTGGTACGCCGCTCGTGACACGAAGAGCTGCAGCACATCCAGCTTGGCACCGCCGTACGCAAAGTACTTGGGTGTCCAGTTGGCGTTACCGCCCGTCAAGTTGCCCACGCTGAACGTGCCATCTACAAACAAATCAACACAAACATATCCACCATCAGTACCTACACCCCCACGGCACACAATAACGCCAGTTGCCACGCCACGCACTCGATATTCTCGTGAGCACGTTGCCCTGGGTCGTGTCCTTGTTGACAGTACCGCGCTTGAAGCGGATAGTCATTGGACGTGGCGCCGTCTTGATCAGATCGAGAACGTTTGTGTACGAGTCGTTGGCCACGCTGCGGTGGTTGATCGCCAGCACCGAGCTACCGATGGTGACGTTCACGCGGTCTGCGGCCCCGTTTTCAACCACGAGCTTCACCACCGCGATCTCCTGGCGACGGTCTTCGCGCTTGCCGCTCCATACATCCACTCGCTCCATGAGGACACCCAGCTTGCGGCCGCTTTCAAACGTCACGTCGTACTCATTCAGGCCACACTCTTCCGGCACGTCGTCGGATCCTTCACTACGCTTCTGGCCCCACGAGTTCGTCCGATCTGCCGATGGGGCAAAGTCATCATCAAGGTTCGCGAAGGTTTGGCCTGCGAACGCATCACTATCATCGGAGAAGAATGGGGAATCATCGACTCTTGGCTGTGCTGGCGCAGACGGGCGCGTCGTCTGGGCCTTTGGAGGTTCTGGAGAAGGAGCCATGCTCTTCAAAGAGATCTTGGGAGCCGCACTGCTGTGGCTGGCGTTCTGAAACGCGTTGGTGTCGAAGCCCAACTGGTTTCGAGCCGCGTCTTGCGTCTGACGTGCGCGGCTCTGTCGCTCTGCCAACGCCGACGCACCGCCGCTGCCTGTGCGGTCTTGCGTCTGAGTGTCGAAGCCAGGAGTCTGTGGCATACGAGGTGTGTTTTCACGAGGGCTGAACGGGTCAAAGTCTGCAATCGTCGACGATTGGGGCTTGAGGGGTGCAGGCTTCTGGGCTGGCGTGGTGCCAAATCCCATCGGAGCTGCTGAGGTTGCAAATGGATCCGCTGGCTTTGGCTGGAGCAGGTTCTGGATGCTGGCGTACATCACTGGCTGGGCACCAAACGGGTTCGCGTTACCTTGCGGTGCCTGTGGGGTGGCGCCAAACGGATTAGACACTGGTGCCTGCTGCTGTTGTGGAGGCTGTGAGCCCAGGCCACCGAACGCTGGTGCACCTGGCTGTGTCATGAACGCCGCGCCCATGTTGCCGTACATTTTGTTTGGTGGCTGGTTGGCCATGGTCTGCAGTGGTGGGCCGCCCATTCCCATACCAAACGGGTTGTTGTTGCCCATCATGCCTTGCTGCGTACCGTACGGAGCTCCTGGTGGCATACCGCCAAATTGGTTGAACGGACCGGCAGCAGGCGCAGCCAGTGGCATCGGGGTTGGCAAGGTGGCGAAGCTGCCCGAGGTGGCGGCATTCTTCTGCTTGTTGATGGGATCAAACGCGGCAAACGGGTCGTTCATTGTAAGAGCTGGAGGTGTGCGAGGCGAAGACCAAGCGGATACGAAATGACGCCGGCGGGGGCTCGCACTGATGACAGTGCCGTGCCCTGGGACGAAGCTGCGTGGAGAATCGTGAGATGTGGTTGTGCAAGCAAAGATAGGCAGACAGGTTGGCGGGAAGTGAGGAGAACAGAGTCAATGGAGAAACGACCTGTTAAAGATAGCGTGTGGGCTTCAACCGGCACAAAAAGCAGGAATGCGACTGAGCGCAACGGATGAAGAAACAACCCTCGGCTAGTGGCTGATTGGTTCGCACGTTGGAAGTTTTTTGAAGGCTGCACTTGAAAGTGGGAATGAGGCGGCGAAGTTCTGGTAGGTATGATTTCGACGTCGAGAGCGAATCTCACGAGTACGTAGGAGGCTGCACAGTGCACCATCATGCGTTGTCATGAGACCTCATCACGACAGCTACGAAGATAAAAGAGAGGCCTCGAGCCAGTTATGGTAGCCCACTTGATCCTATCGAGAATGTTTTGTGTTGTTATAGGAGTAAAGATCCCTCATTCGAAACATGATCCGAGCGTAGCGCAGCCGAAGATGGACACTCGTCAGGACGCACGACTCGACTGCACGTATGCAATGCAAGGAGGCACAGGGATAGCATTGGAGAGAAGAAACGAAGTGTTGACAAGCTGCAGCCTTTGTAGGAACGCCGCTTCATGGCTTCAGATCGTGGTGAAATGTGATATCAATAGGGCGACGCATGTGATGTAAATCCGACGCAGCCTCGCAGCCTCTGACGACAACGCCATTGGTAATACAGCTGAGTGGGATTCATGCATGTTAGTTGCATTCGCATTCTTATGGCTGATATAGCTGTCGTTGGATAATGAATGAACGGATCTACCAGCCGAAGTCCATGGTGGCCTTGGCTGCTGCAGAGGAGCCTCCAGAACCCGTGCGAGCACCACCAAGATTACCACTACTCAGGTTGCGAGCTGAGCCGGTACCACTGCCGCCGTTGAGCTTGCTTTCAAAGTCAGCGTCACTGTCAATCGACAAGCCACCCGAGTTGTCGTCAAACGTCGACGCTGGGGCGGTGTACGATCCGAATGACTGCTGCTTCTGGCTATGGTTGTGGCTGCTAGAGCTACCACTGTTCGTGCGACTGGAGCTTCCACCAGTCGGAGCTGATGATGCCGACGGTGCACCGAACGGGTCCGACTCGTAGAAGACTGGCTTACCTGCAGCAAAGTCCTCGAGGGACGGCGCACGCGATTCACGGTCAGCCTTGTTCGCGCTAGACTGTGGTGCCATCTCCTTGAGCGAAATACGCGGAGCACCACTGGTCTGCGTGAAAGCTCCTGCGTTAAATCCCAATTGCTGACGCTGCGCCTCCTGCGTCTTACGACGGCCATTCGCGAGACGATCAGCCAGTGCATTGGACTTGGCTCCTCCGTTGCTTGGTGAAACAGCGGTCGAACTTGAAGAAGCAGAAGATGACTCGCCCGGGAACTCAAACGTGCCAAGAGAGACCGCGGGGGCCGCAGGCGCAGGACCACCAAATGGATCTACCGCACCGGCAGTTGGAGCAAAGGGTGATGCACTTGGCTCTGCGGCAGTTGGGGAAGTCACACTAATGCTGTTCGCCTTGCCACTGCCGAGGTTCTCGAGGAAGTCCATAGACGTGTCATCGCGAAGTGCACCTGCTGGCTTGGGTTTTTGCTGCAGCAGGTTCTTGATGTTGTCGTACATGATGGGTGCTTGACCACCCTGTGGAGGCTGGCCTCCCATGCCCATGCCTGGAGCCATGCCACCCATTCCAGGAGGCATACCGCCCATTCCAGGAGGCATACCGCCCATACCACCCATTCCCGGGGGCATGCCGCCCATACCTCCTCCCATCCCGGGAGCCATGCCGCCGAAGCCACCGCCGTTCATGCCCATTCCACCAGCACTCATGCCCATACCCATACCACCGCCCATGCCCCCCATACCCATACCAGCACCCATGTTCATTCCCATTCCGGGGGCAGCAGGGCCGCCGTAGCCACCGACAGGCTGCACAGGAGCGGCAGGCGGACCTCCGTAGACTGGAGCCGTCTTTGGCTTGTCGATCGGGTTGAGCATCGCAAATGGGTCGTTCATGGTGACTAGTCAATGATAAACCGCACTCGGTGGTAGTGGAAGTCGTATCGATTGCTTGCAAAAGCAGTCTCGAATCTGGAAATGCCCACAGCTTCTTGCGAGCTTCCCACCCGAGCAGCGGCAAGAGACACCAACGGAGAGCAGGCTGCGACAGCTCGTTCTCACTCAGCAACGCTGCCCCTGATCTTATCATAGCACCAGCACGCAGCGAGCATCTAAAATAGGTTCATTCGAGCCACATCGTCCCATGATCATCCGACTTCAATGGCCTGTCAACGCTGCTGCGACCCAAAGCGCCAGTGTGGGCATGTGGGTACAGACACCACGTCCTTTCGTGGTCCATTTCAACCCAAATTAGAGATGATTCACGAACCTAAACTAAATGAGAAGGCAGCGGAACCAAGTCATCTATCCAGATGGCGGGTCTATCCCACTCTGGGAGGTGCGGGAAACATGGACGGATGATCCACTAATCCACTAACCATACGATTTCCAAGACATTCTCTCAGCACTTCATGTGGTTAGGGCATCGCACAATTGATGAGAGTACCTGTATAAAGCGATCATATCCACCCGTTCGATTCTCATGACTGTGTAATATCCTGAACTAAGGACCTCTGTAAACAAATACGGGGGTGGATAATATCCATTTTGGGCAAATGAGCTGCTCGTGGAGCTGCCCACCCATCTCACTTGCCGCAGCTGGGGAGACCGCAATGGAGGCGACGCGACGACAGGGCCGTCCGCAGAGACTTGTTGGCCACTTGGATCAGCATCACACACGCACGGCGCAGGCAGGCTCTTCGCTGAAGAGCACGGCGCACCCACGCCATCGTCGTCTCTCTTCGCATCTTCGAGACTCCACCACGGCCACTTCAGCCAAGGGGACACTCTCGTGCGCACGCCGTCCGATCGCACGTCTCGTTGCGTGCTTGCTGGCTTCAGGGCTCCTTCCAGGCTGCTCTCGGTGCTGATTCTCGCACTCGCGCACGACCACAACAAGCGTCTTTGCAACGCCCATGACCATGAGTGACGGCACGGCCGCGACCACGCTCTCCGTGGGGTCCAGCGGGCCTGTCGGCCATGCGCGCTCTTCCATCGGCTCGGCGTCTGCGTCGCAACAGCGTGGCAGCTCCAGCCGCAGCAGCAGCAAACGCGACTCGTTGAGCGGGGGCACTAACGCTGCTGTCGTCGCCACGCGACAACCGCCACGCACGTCACTGTCGCGCGCGGACAACCAGAGCATGGTCTCACATGGCTCCAGTGCGAAATTGACGGCCATGGCTCGCCTGGAACAGCGCGGCGGTAGCGGTGCTAATCCATCGAGTGCGACGACACCAATGCTGCCAGGAGACTCTTCGACCACGGGCAGTATGACGGGTAGCGAGAACAGCTTCGATATCCGCCACTCGCACTACAAGGAGGGCATTCGCCTCGCAGAGATGGGCGACTGGCCGATTCTCGTGCGTCGCCTGCCTCGCGAGCCTCAGCTCGCCCGCCACAAGGACCACCACGGCATGCTGCCATTGCACTGGGCGTGTACGGAGGACGACGCTGGCCCGGAGGTCGTCCACGCTCTGCTGGAGGCGTTCCCGGAAGGCGTGCTCACCCGCAACAACGCGCAGTACCTCCCAATCCACATCGCTGTTCGTGCTGGCTTGCCCGTTGAGACGCTGCAGATCCTGTGTGATGCACGGCCGAGCTCGCTTCTGGAAGAGACGCCAGCGGGCAAAACCCCACTGATGCTGGCGATCGACTCTAACTTGCCAGCCGAGACCGTGAACCTGCTGCGTCGTGCCCAGCGAAACTACGAAGACCCTAGCGAGGACAACGACGACGACCGCAACATCGCCGACGTCAAGCGCGAGATCGAAGTCCAGAGCCACTTGCTGCGTGAGAGCATGATGCTGTCGTCCACGTCGATGGGACTCATGCACGGCCACAGCAAGAACGGTTCGACGCTGAGCGTTGGCCGCCTCCAATCCAACTCAGTCCTGGGTAGCTTCCCTGCAGAGGCGCGGTCGAGTGTCTCATGGTCCGATCGTCACGGTCGAAGCCGCGAGCTGTCGTCCGCACAAAGTTTCTCTGGCACCACCAACACGACGACGAGCAACCGATCGTTCAACCACCAGCTCTCGTCTGCTTCCTCTATCAGCAGCAGCCAGGGAGGCGCTGTGGTGCGATACATGGACACTCTCATGCCCCGTGACAAGAACAACATGATCGACGAGGAGAGCGAGATGAACGGCCGATACACGGTCGACGAAGACGAGTTCCTGCCGCCGCGTGGCCACTCGTCGCTCGGTCCTCTCGACGTTGGCCACAACAACAACCACCACCATGGCAACTCCCGCACCAACGCAGTGCCTCGACCGACCCACCTGCGTGCGACGGAGGGCGACCTGTCCAACTTCAACAGCGGTGTCTGCGGCGTGTGCTACAAGAAGTTCTCCATGTTCCGCAAGAAGTACCAGTGCAAGAGCTGCTGGATGGTCGTGTGTAAGAAGCACGTCGCTGCGAAGGTTGAGCTGCCTGGCCACGCCAAGAAGCGCTCCGTGTGTGCGGACTGCTTCATCCTCCATCGAGACGGTAGCAACGTGCTCCCATCCGTCCCTGGCCACCACTCGATGTCCACTGGCCAATCGTCCACGTTCCCACACACGCACACCGGAACGTACAACGTCTCGTCGGCTCTAGTGCCCACGCGTGGCAACCGCTCCGACTCGACGCCTGGTGGTCCAAGGTCGAACAACCAACCGATTGGCAGCCGCCCATCCGCCACGAGCAATGCTGCGGAACTTCGCCACACCATGGCCACGGTCCCATCGCGAACATCCACTGTTCGCTTTGCGCCGACTGCCAACTCTATGGCACTCGTCCAGAAGCCGCCTTCGTCAGCGCTGCAGCCACGCTCCGTGCTTGACCACTTGGGCAGCGACACAACGGCTAGCATGACCGAGACGGACCGTAGCTCCGCCGAAGTCACAGCGCTCCACCACCGTGTCGCGACGCTGGAAGAGCAGAACAAGCTGTTGCTGAGCCGATTAGCCGAGCAAGAGAAGCAGTACGACGACTGTATGCTGCTGCTCACGCAGACCATGACGCGCGTCGCAGAGATTGAGATGCGCGTGCCTGGCCTGCGAATCGGCACCACCGGCTCGGAGCGGGAGTCGGAAGCTGACCCAGCGTCGTTTGACTTTGGGTACCCACTGTCAGCCGCGTACGGTATGAAGTAGAACTTGTCAGGGCCATAGAGAGCCCCTCACGGCAAGCGAACGACCGGAAGGATGTGTCTTCTACCCTCTACACAGATGGGCCTGGTCGGAAGAGAACGACGAAGGGTACGAGAGGGGAGGAGAGCAGCCAAGAGCGGCGTACAGGAGTGAATATTGTGATCATGGAGTGGGCTGTGGAAGAAGGAAGCGGGAAGCTCTGGAGTGAGGTAGTAGATCGAAGACGACTAGATCCAAAATGAATGGTAATATACTGCGCATACAACACGCAAGCACTGCACCATCATTGCCGCGCGCCGATGAGACGGACTGAGCTCTTCACTTCGCGACATGGCTACACTTGGATAAGTTCGCGTGCGAACTTAGTGAGACCCACGTTGCCAATCACAGCCAAAAAAGCAATGGCGAGCGGGAAAATGGACACTACGGTGGCAGCTTCACACGGGGATACGGTACCGATGGTGGAGACGGCAGTAGAAGGCAGTGTTGGCTCAGATAGCACAGATGGAGCTGTGGGGGTGGCCGCAACAGAGGTGGACTGGAAGACGATTGCAAGGCGAGAACGCAAGCGCCAGCAGCGCCAAGAGCTCCTCCGCAGCATGACGCTGGAGGAACGCAAGGCGTTTATCCACAGCGAAGACCACGAGAAGACCGACCAGTTGCAGCGTCTGCAGCGCGTCCACGCGGATGGCTCCGGCCACGTGAAGCTCGCACTGGACTTGCGGTATGACAGCATCATGAACGAGAAGGTGCGACTTTTTTTCGCCGGATAGAAAGGCATGGGCATCCGCTGGAGACTCACTCCCTGTGGCTTCTGGATGAGAACAGGAGCTCAAGAGTCTGGGCAAGCAACTCAAGTTTGTGTACGGCTCGGTGAAGATGATGCGTGAGCCGTTTCAACTGCGGTTCTTCCACTGCAGCGAGCAGCTTCGTGAGTCGCTTGCTCGCTTCAGCGCCGACCGATGGCTCGTGCACTGGCACGACGACGAGGAGCTGACTGACATCATGCCCGCGGAGGTACGAAGCCACTACTGGCAATGGATGCGACTATATGTCAGAGAGCCTGGTATTTAATGCTGTGTGTGGGTAGGACATTGTGTACCTGTCGCCAGACTCGCCGAACGTGCTGACGTCACTGGACACGACCAAGATGTATGTGATCGGCGGCATCGTGGACAAGTCCAGAAAGAAGGTGAGCAATACGAACTCGTGAAAGAGCGAGTACACGGA
Organism: Pythium utonaiense; assembly: GCA_023334595.1. Lineage (NCBI taxonomy): Eukaryota > Oomycota > Peronosporomycetes > Pythiales > Pythiaceae > Pythium > Pythium utonaiense. The sequence goes on along the minus strand of JAADVE010000206.1, from coordinate 1,033 downwards.
GCTGACAAGTACGTGGCTTGGGAGTAGGGGGCGACCCTGCACACGGCGGAGAGCGCCGGCATTACGACAGCTCGGCTGCCGATTCAAGAGCACATCACGGAGCGTCTCGACCACATTCTCAACGTCAACACTGTCGCGGACGTGCTCATCCACTTCCACCAGCATGGCGACTGGAAACGGGCGCTAACCGAAGCTCTTCCACAGGTTCGTGCTTATCCGATTGGCGTGGAAGTTCTTGAACTCGCTGATGATTGCTTCATTGTTGATTCCTGACAGCGGAAGCAGCACTCAGTGGGCAGAAGATCGAAGAAGCGCCAAGAGCTTCGATCTTCGGTACCATCACCTGACGCAGATGTGGAAGAACGAGACTCACCGTCCGATAATGAAAGAGAGAGCGGTTCTGCACCAGCCTCTCGACTGCCGCTCGTGATCGCAGCCGTCGCGCTCCTTGTGTCGGCGCTGCTTGTGAGGAAGAGGAAGTGATCGAAGCAGCCTCGATGTTGTTTCTCGAGACCGACGGCTGCGTATTGAGCACTGAGCACTGGGCCTCTTTCATGTTAATAGACTTGTATACTCGGCAGAGATCCTCGGTCTCCGATATCTCAACATGGCTACACATCATCATAGTCCCTTCGTATTTATATATATCGACGCTGGCATCAGTGCACTGGCTAACAATCAGGGCAACGGTGCCGACTTCGCTCTGCGCCAGCGGTGTAGCTTCAAGAAAACCGTGTAGTTCGAGGTAGAAGTCATGGCTTTCCTCTCGACGACCGCACGCTTCTGTCCGGATCTCGACAAGCCCCGCAAGATCCAACCCGTGCGTATCGTCGCTTAATTGTACTGGAATCCATACTCACACCTCTCACACCTCGATCGTGGCTCTAGAACCCCTCGACATACGATCCGAACCACGTGACAGTCGCAAAAGGGCCCGCGTTGCGTAGCACGAGTCGTTACGGTACCATCGGCCCGCATCATGATCGAGCGCTCCATCAAATCGCATCATCCAGCCCAGCAGCGATCGCTCTCG
>JAADVE010000205.1:0-27215 GCA_023334595.1 Pythium utonaiense | reverse complement strand
TGTACACATCATGTCTCATTGGACCGCAGTTCACCAAGTCTGTTTTCTTCGAGTAAACATTCCACGCCCTCCACCAAACCTCGTGGGGCCCACGGTGGGCAGCACAGTGTAAGGAGGCCTTACGTACTGCAGCTCAGAAAGATCGAACTGGCTTTGAGATCGAATCGAAATGCATACACAGTGGTGTTATCTTCTTCCGTGAGCTCAACTTCCACGCAATGCATGAACATCAAACCCGTGCAATCGCAAGCCAGTCTACTGTGGCAACTGGACCGGCGACTCCTACCGCCACTATCGTTGACGGCTTGCACTCGCTCACAGCTCTCCATCTACATGCTACACGTGCTGGCTGTCAGCCATTTCGATTCTCCCTGTCAACAACACATGTGGCAGTTCGCAAGTCGTCCATCGATGTACCGTTGCCCGAGGCAGAATCGCCTGACGAAAGTACTGGACTGACTGTGAACCTATCGATTCTGGAGATGGCTGCCTGAGATCTCACCGGTGATCAGCGAAATTTGGATCCGTTGGTTCCCCGAAGAGGGTGAAACATCCAGGCGAAGGTTTGGATTCATCGTGCTCCTCATTTCAAAACAGTTTCAATTCCCAGCGCAGATTGCATCACATGATCTCGCATCGCATGGCCTTAAGCAATGCGCGATGGGCCTCCGCGTGATCTGAAGAGCCAGAATTCGCAAGCTCCTGGAGTGCGTTCATGTCATCAGACTCCCGCACGGCTCGGCGGACTTCCGAGTCCTTCATGAGTGAGACTAGTGTTCCAGCGGCCACCGTCTCAATCTCGCCGCTACTCGTGCGTACGATATCGATTAGTGGTGCTACGCCGCCTGCGTCGACGATCTTCAAGCGGTTGCTTTCACCGCTGGCCAAGTTGGACAGAATCTCACAGGCGTGAGACCGGACATTGTCGTCATCGTCGTGTAGAAGCTTCACCAGAGGCGGGATACCACCACCATCCACGATAACCTGGCCGTACGATGCTGTGCCGGATAGCTTCAGTAGGATTTGGCTGGCATCCATTTTGAGAGCGACGTGAGATTTATCCAGCACTCTTAGAAGTGCTTCGATTCCTCCGTGCTGCACGATATGGCTGAGACAGTCGTCGTACTCGGCGAATATTGCGATAGCATGCACGGCAGAATATTGGTCGTATAGAGTGCAAGCTTCTTTGAGCATGCGAACGAGCGCTTCGATGCCTCCTTCACGCACGATGGCACTGCAATATGCCTCGTTGGACTTGAGATACACCATCGTCCATGCCGCTTTGTATTTTTGCTCGCCATCGCCGTCACGGGCCAACGTGAGAAGAAGTGGAATCGCACCAGCTCTCACGATAGCTGCACGCGTTGGAATTTCGCGACACAGGGTGTCAAGCGCTTCCGCAGCTTCTTTCTTCTGTTGGTCGTTTCCGTCTCGAGTCATTGATACCACGATTGCACACATCGCATCATCATCGAGCGGCAGCTCTTCGTATCCCGATTCTCCTTGGACACATGCTTCCAAGGCAATCTTAGCGGCAGTTTGTTGGGCCGAAGTTCCACACAGAGCGAGTACAATCATTGGTGCGAGACCGCCTGCCTGTAAGATCACCACACGAATGTATGGGTTGGAGGCGAGTCGACCGAGCACGCTCGCCGCTCGGATCTGCTCTTCTCCTCCACACCTTCGGCCCCACGCTAATTGAATCGATGCTGTAATCCCACCAGCCGCAACGATCTTCTGTCGATTTCCATCACGACTCGCCAACGTACCGAGTACGTGAGCTGCACTGACGATGAAAGCTTGACTCCTTTGCCCAATCATCACAACAAGCTGCTCGATTGACTTCGCGAATGCATTGTCGTTGGCGGCATTCCCGGCGAGTGAGAGGAGCGCATCAGTGGCGATATCGACGCCAGCGTTTTGGCCCTCTAGAGCTTGCACCAGAGCAGCGATCGCCCCGGCTTGTACGATGACTTCGTGGTTGTCTTCGACAGTCGCCAAGTAGCGCAAAGCTCGAACAGCTCTCATCCTTTTCTCGGGTTCATCGCTCTGTAGCAGCGAAACCAGCCGACCGATACCACCAGCGCCACTGATCGGAGGCTCCCTCGCGTTGGTCTGGGTGGCTACTCCGGCTATCGAAGCTGTCTGTTGTTGCTGAAGAGCAGGTGAAGATAGTGCGACGGAAGTGAGCTGACCTACCCGAACCACTGGCTCTCCTTCACTTGCCGTGGCTATTAGAAGCTGATCTTCTTGGTCTATGGACGAAAATGAATATACCTTCGTTGGTTCAGAGTCCGCGATATCGAGGGGAGCTCCTTCAGTGTCCTTTCTTTCGGAAGGTGAGCCTTCTGAAGCTGCCAGCTGAACTGCAGGACACTCGATGGATCCACCGGCTTCTCTACTGGCAAAGTCTTTACTGCGTCTAGCTGTACTGGCACAACAAACTGGGAAGATTGCTGCTCCTTCTGTATCTCCTGAGGTGTATGACTCGTACCCGTCGTCGCTGTACTCCCCGTGGCTTGCGATCTCTTCGTCGATTTCTCCCTCACTGTCGTCCGTGTCTGCGTCTTCGCCGCAAGACTCGTCGTCGCTCGTCGGCGCACTTGATGCACCACCCGAATGGACAGACACACGCCGAAGCCCAAGCTGGACAACGTCTTCCACGGTTGAGACGGCTATGCTGTGACGAGCCTCACTCGCTCGTCCAGCTGCAGCATCGTTAACCATTTCCTCTAAGGTCGCAATCACGCTATCAAGGGAGCTGCGCTCCAACGGGTCGCGGTTCGTCATGGCTTGAATGAGCCACCACACTTTTTGCGGTACTGCTGCTGGCCGTGGGTATGTATTCCCGTCACGAAGGAAACAGTAGACCATCCCGTCATCGACATGTGCGAAGGGCGGCTCTCCCGTGACAGCTTGGAGGATGCACTGACCGAGCGAATACACGTCGGAGGAACACGTCGGTCGATGCTCCAGGCACTCTGGTGCTCTCCAGCGGAGGCTCGCAGTGCGGGTGGTAGACGCACTCACCACAGGGCCCACAATCTTGATGCGGCCATGGTTTTCAACGAGAATACTGTCCAACGTCAAGTCTCCGTGGACTATTCCGCTGTTGTGCAGATAGTCGAGTCCAATCGCTGTTTGGAATAGAGAATTCCACTTGATGAGCTCCTCGTCTTCCTTCAGTGTCTCCAGAAGCATTGCGAGTGTGGAATGCCCAGCGTCCATCAGAATGAACGGAGGCGAGGAAACGTGGTTGGCTCCGAGGACGCTGGCAATGTATGGATACGATAGCTGGTGCAAGCGGGTGATGGTCTCCGCAAGATTCTCTCGAGAAGAGACGCCCGCGTGAGTAGTTAGAGTCATGACGACCACCTCCCGAGTATTCCACGTAGCAGAGTGAAACGCTCCACTAGGCGACTGCGTGAAGGGCTTGATTTCGTACACCACATCGCTCGACGGAACGAACCACTCAGGCACCACGAGCTCTTCCATTTTGGTGACCAGTTGGATCTGTTTGCACAGCTTTTCGATCAGGTCTCTTTCATCTTGCGTAAAATCTTTCCCGTGTTGATCCAGTTCGAACTGTAGCACAGTCATCGCTTCGATCTGAGCTTGTAGAATGCCCGTCTCGTACTCGACGCACTCGCGATTGTCAATAATTAAACGCAGCAACGCCGTGTGCGTTACACAGTCGTCCTTCCATTTCTCCTTCCACGCGACCGTCGAGATACCCAGGGCGTGCGTGATTGAATCCAGCTCTTCATGAAGCGCCTGGATCTCTTGTAGCGTCTCACGCTGCCGCAACACTCGCTCGAACAGTGGTTTGGACGGAAACTTCTTCATGAACACCACGCACGTCCCCAGCAACCGAGCATATTGGTCCATAATGTCTCGTGGTACAGTTTGTTTGCCTTTCTCCATGTCACGTAGCTGCTTGTAGACTTCCAGTAAACGGCAAAGCACACGCCCGCTCAACTCCTCACACTCGTTCATCTCATCACGCAGCTTGTTGATCGCCGTCAGCGCCTTCTTCGCAGATCCGACGCCCGGCACCAGTAGACTCCGCAAAGTCGACGCCATGGCCACTCGACACTAACGCCAGTGTGCTCGAGACGCCTCGCCCATCAACGTATCAACCTTCACTGTCCACGTCGTGCAGCCACATCCTTGTCCTGACCACCAAGTCTTCTCGCCGCGAGTCAATCCCCTGGCCTATTCATAGACGAGATGATGGATTCGACCAGCATCGCTATCATGCCCTTAGTACTTCATAGAGGCAGCACTGCAGGTTTGACCAAAACAATTGCCGTCCACTTCATCTGAACCACACTTTACTCTGCTGACTTGGTCTCGCCTTCGTCAAGCGACTCCTTGATCGCATCACCGGCGCCTAAGCTCTCTATCGTGACTCGTGCTGTGCTGTTTGATGCGATGTGGCGTAAGACGGCACCAGCCAAGCGCTTCTCTTTATCGTCGCCAGTCAGCCAGAGCGCGACAAGCGAGTCGATCAGTCGCGCCTCCACGATCCGCTTCTGGTTGGCCTCATGGTTCTCCGATAGCTTTGCCAGAGCGCGGATCGCAGCGATTCTCACGTCTGTGCTGAGACCTTTGAACTCGCACAACAGATCGGTGATCACAGCGATCGCACCAGCGTCTCCAACACAAGTCTGAAGATACGTGTTGCCCACTGCAAGCTTCCCTAGTAGGCGAAGAGCATCTCGCTTGCCTGCGTCGGACCCGTTCTTCGCAAGATCCACGACCAGAGGAATCGCATCAACCTGAGCGACTGACAGTTGAGCAGCGAGATGCTTGGAGACCAGATCCCCTAGGGCGTTGGCAGCCAACCGCTTCCATTCATGGTGTTCCGACCGCAGCTCCTCCGCGATCGGCCCAACGATGCCAGCAGCGAACAGGATGTCTTGGTTCTTCGGATGCTTCCACGAGAGGTTGCCAAGCGCAGTGGTCGCGAGAATCTTCTCCTGGCCGGTACCCGTCCGCAAGAACTGAACGAGTGGCCCGACGACACCAGCCTCCATGAGCGAATCCCGGTTCGGGGGTGAGTAGAACGCCAGTTTGATCACCGCCGAAGTCATTTCCACTCGGTCATCAGGGTCTCGCATGCACTGGACAAGCGATCGAGCCGCTACGACGTCCAGAACGACTGGCCGTGACTCACCCACGATGTTGGAGATCGCACGTACGGCGAAGTACTGATCCATAGCGTCGCCGCCGCGCAGTAACGCAAGCAGTGGCTCCACCACACCCGTTGCCACCGCGGCGTTCTTGTCAGCTTCCGTCGTAAGCCCTGGCATCACACGTGCCGCCCAACCCCTGGAGCAATCCATGCCAAATGCGAGGATGTCGATGACCGGTTCTAACCCACCGGCTTCTACAATCCGTGACGCGAAGGCCTCAGACGTTGACGATAGCAACGCTAGCAGTCGGACCATGCTATGCTTTACGAGCGGTGTGCCTGAGCGAAGTACGTACACCAGCGCAGGGATCGAGGCCTGTATGACCACGATCTCTTTCTCCACGGACTTGAGCTCCTTGTAGACTTCGAAGAGCGCCTCGATCGCAGGATGCTGGAGATCCTCCACACCGCACATGGCCATCTCCAAGAGCAGCATGTCGCCACGGGCATTCGATATAGCCTGGCACATCGATAAGTTCCCTTTTGCGAGCGCATCTAGTGCGCGGGCTGCTCCTTTCCTGATCGAGGCAGCATTTCCGTCCTTGAGCAGCCCCACAAGAGGCGGCACAACGTCCGCGAGAGCGAAGTCCAACTGTGCGATTGAGTCCACGGACGCCAACGTTGCGATGGCGCTCACGCTCTCTTGCTTCTCATAGTCGTTGCCGTCGCGTAGCAGGTGAACAAAAGCCGTGAGTGGCGACTCGGAGCCGTCCTTCGCAGCTCGGTACTCGAAGTAAGCGGCGGAAATGGTCTGCACGGTGTCGGCTGCGGCCGCAAGTTGCACAGCGGCGTCTGCGTCTGCAGCGATGGCCTCGGCGACGGAGGCAGCGTCCGACATGACTGGGACTGGAGGAGAGGAGTGCGTCGATGGAGTGACGTTTGCAAGTGAGACCGTGAGCAGCTCGATGTGCTGTACCATTGATCGTTGGTTGAGTGACGATCCCACTTGTATGCAACGTGCGACTCATTACACACGATGAGTCATCTAGCGCACCCCGTGCCACTGACACTGCCACTGCCACTGCCACTGCCACTGCCACTGACACTGACACTGACACTGACACACAGGAGACTGGTTCTCCGAGTCCGTCCTGGATCAAAACACTGCAGACGGGAGGGGCGACGGCAAGCATCGAGAGCCCGAGGCTCAACCACGAATGCCTTGCGTAACACGCACATCTACAGCAGTTACGTAGCCATCGTACTCCCCCAAGGCCAGGCCTTGGGTCTGGTCGCCTCTGTGAGGCTGTGAGGGATCACGTTGTGGCAGCAGGGGCGAGTGGTGGATATATCAGGCTAAGTACCACATGATGCCGTGTCCCTGACGGTCCGTGAGGGACATCCTCCACTCAACGGATGGCGCCAAGTGCGCACTTCGTTAGCGGAGTTGGCACTTCGGAAGTTGCAGCCGCCTGCCAGTGTGTTCTCTCTCAGCACTCGACTCAGTTCCCCATGCGCGTGCTCACGATCGCGGCGCTCGGCGTGGTCTCGGCCACACGCTGTACGAACGAGCAGGAGGAGCTCTACACTCAACTGGTCAACGCCAGTAGCGACTGCACGGATCTCCTCAAGATCTTCTACCTTTGCGACGACAAGTGTCTCTCCGCTTTCAATGACAAGGCCGAGAAGGCTCCCGACTGCACCCTCAGCAACTCGGCGTCCGCAGTCGAAGAGGCCAAGCTCGAATACGACCGATGTGACAACAAGCAGTTCTCCAACCAGGCCCTCAAGGCAGACAAGTACGTTCCTATCAAGACGCCGGGCGCCGCTGGCATGTGCACCAACGAGGCCATCTCGGAGTGGACAAGCAAGTACATGTATACCAGCGAGTCTGGACCCAGCCGTGCATTCATTTGTTTGACAGCGGACTACACGAACGCCGCCGGCTGCGTCGACGACTGTTTTGAGGTGCTCCAGCGGAGTGTGAAGGATGCACCTGTGTGTCTCCTGACGGAGAGCTACTCGTTCGCGGAGACCAAGAAGCCGGCGCTGTACCAGTGCGTCAAGGCGCGCAAGGAGGACCCGAAGAAGAACGAGGCGCTGCAGATCACGCTGAGCAAGGGCGGTAAGCTGGAATCCGCCTCCACAACAGTCGCGCTGTCGACTGCAGTTGCTCTCGCAAGCCTCGCCGCCGTGATGTGCACGCTGTAGCCACATGAGGCAACGCTTCTGTTGCGCTTCGGATAGGTGAGTCATCGTATGTCTGTGTACAGTAATGGGTGCAGTGTTTGTCCTTTCTTGACCTGCACTGGCATGGCTGGACTCGACCATGTATGGAGCTCCTGCTCAGCAGGCTGCTGTGCCTCGACACCGTGCAGCTTCGCTTCCGAATGCCTCGCCTTGGCCGCACTCGGCTCAGACGCAGTCCTGCCGGACGCTGTCTCCATCGCTGAAGCCATCGCTGAGGCCGGCGCGTCCGTCCACAGTGAGCTCTTCAAGCCAACAGCTCACAGACCATCACTCACCCACACCAACCGTCTTGATTGGCAAGCGCCACGGTGGCATTGGCTCTCCATCTCTCGCCTGACGTACCTGCATGTTAGGACAGCGAGGGGTCACGGTGGGTCTTGGCCAACGCTTCGCGCCATTCCCACTCTGTATTCCGCCAACCTGCACAGCAACATGGCCAACAAGACGGGCGAAGAGCTGCCGCTGCTGTCGGTGAACGCGGCGGCGTCTCCCAAGAACGCCGCTAAGCCGCTCATCCCGCAACGCATCCAGGGCGTGCTCATGGTCGCCATGTCGGCACTCATGTTCAGCATCCTCATGGCGCTCGTCAAGTACGCGTCGTACTCCATGCCCTCAGTGGAGACGGTCTTCTGGCGCTCGTTCGGCTGTCTGCTTCTCAACTTTGTGGGTCCACTCAGCGACGGTCATAGTCTCTGTTTAGCCGCTCGACGAGTCTGACATTGTGTGGGTTCTGGTGCATTCTGTAGGTTGCTGTCCGCGTGAACAACGTCTCTCTACGTGTCGAGCGTGAGTTCTGGCTGCCACTCGCAGTTCGCTCTCTGTGTGGCACCTGCGCGATGCTGCTGAGCTTCTACGCCATGCAGCAAATGGTGCTGGCCGACGCAAGCGTGCTGCTCGAGACGAGCTCCATCATGACCTTCTTCGTGGTGCGTACACTCGACTCTTTCCCATCGCTGAGGTCGGATTCTCATGTGGATATACGTGGTATATAGGGTGCGTTTGTGTTGAAGGAGGGCATCGACCCGCTCAGCCTTTTCTTCGCAGTGTTCTCGTTGGTCGGCGTCGCCTGCGTGTCACGCCCAACGTTCCTCTTCGGCGCGCAGGACCAGGAAGTCGCCCAGACGAACTCGGTGGTCCCAATGTTCTGCTGCTTCCTGAGTGCCGCCTTCGTATCGTTCGTGTACGTGAGCATGCGCCGCCTGCAGCAGCTCAACTTCATGGTCGTGATCAACTACTTCTCGCTCACCGCGTCGATCGTGTCCCTCGTGCCACTGCTCGCGCAAGGGGTACGTACGCTTCTTCTCACTGTAGCCAGTGGATTGAACGCATCATGATACTGATTCAATTCTCGACGATAGACTTTCGTGCTCCGCATGACACCATCGACGTGGCTCGCCGTGATCGGCTGCGGTGTGTTCGGCTTTCTCGGGCAGCTCTTCCTCACGCGCGGCTTCCAACTCGAGAAGGCCGGTGTGGCATCCGTCATGAATTACCTGAACACCGCGTTCGTGTTCGTCTGGGATGTCGTCTTCCTCCACGAGACCATCAACCCGTGGAGTGTGCTTGGTGCAGCGATCATCTTGGGCTGTGCAATCACGATCGTGCTGCGTCGCATGCACAAGAAGTGACAACGCGCGAGATCCATCTCAGTTTTGGTCCATCGAGTTGCACACAACACGCATCGTGTCACGCTCGTTCGATGTGTAGCCCAATCAATATATTCATACATAGTAGTTCATTCGAGCAACGAGTACCGACGATGCTGGGTCGTAGAGTACAACGCCTTGGGATCCAGTACCTGCAGCGCGCCATTAAAGCAATCCCAGGTATGCCGAAAGAGCATGCCAAGAAAGAACGTACAGCAGTTCAGACGCCACCCAGCGAGGATGGATGGTGACAATCTGAACAGAGAAGGCCGCGGTTAGTCGGACTCGCTTGTCGCCTGACTACACGAACGCCGACGCGTGAAGGCCCTTGAAGAGAGTGTGAAGGGAACACCCTTGTGCCTCTTGACGAGAAGAACGTGGGCAAGGCTACGATGATGAGCTCGAAGAGACCAGTGAGTTCGCGTCGACCCCAACAACTGTGGCGATAGCTTTGCTAGACTCGCTGTCATGATAGCTATGTAGCAATAGATAATCGTCGACTCAATGGTCACGCCGTCCCTCATCGACTCGGTCAGGATGGCCGAGCGTCTTGCTCACAGCAATGGCTACAGTTGCTCGGTCTCCGCTAATCAACATTCTCTATACCACAGGGTATTCTATCTCACAGTATATCACGTAATCAAAACTACACTACTATGACTCACATGTTCCCAATCACCACTATTCCCTAAACACCATTGTCGGCGTCATTATCAATTATCAGAGGTCAAGCCACCTCAGCTCGATTCGCTCGCGTTCGTCGAGTCCCCACTTGCGAATCCGCATCCCAACAGCCTCGTCCTCCATTGCGTCTACCACCATGGCCGCTCCGTACCGCAGCTACATCCAGCCAGAGGCAGACGCCGAGTTCCCGGCCGAGGCCGGCCGCTACCACTTGTACATCACGTACTCGTGTCCGTACGCGTGCCGCGCTCTCGCGGCTCGTGACCTCAAGGGCCTGCAGGACGTCATTTCGGTGTCCGTCGCCCACCCGATCTTCCAGAAGACCAAGCCGAACGACCCGGAGGACAAGCACTTGGGCTGGACGTTCGTGGACCCCGCGACGGAGCCTACGATCACGAACGTGAACGGCAAGACATACTCGACCGAGGGTGCTACGCCGGACCACGTGAACCACGTGCGCTTCGTGCGCGACCTGTACGAGCTCGTGGACAAGGAGCCGCGTCGCTACACGGTGCCGCTGCTCTGGGACAAGAAGAAGCAGACCATCGTGTCCAACGAGTCAACCGACATCCTGCGCACGTTCAACACGGGTTTCCGCGACCTCGTGCCGTCCAACGTGGACCTGCTGCCTGAGGCACTCAAGGCCGAGATCGAGGCTGTGAACGAGGGCGTCGTGGCCGAGTTCTGGACGGGTGTCTACACTTCACTTTTCAAGCCAGACGACGAGTACGAGGCTGCGATCGCCGGTGTGTTCGTGAGCGTCGCGCAGCTGGAGGAGCTGCTGAGCAAGAACCGCTTCCTCGTGGGCAGCGGCATCACGGAGGCCGACGTGCGTCTATTCCACTCGCTCATCCGCTTCGACGTGAACCAGCGCAGCTCCAACAAGCAAAACCTCACGCAGTTCCCCAACGTCGTCAACGTGAGTCTCTTGTTAGTGGTCGTTGTGTGTCTGAAGGGTATCTGACTACTTGCTTTGTATCATAGTACCTGCGTGACTTGTACCAGACGCCTGGACTCAAGAGCACCGTCAACTGGGAGCACCTCAAGATCACCTTCCTCAACTATACCCCGGACGCGCCTCTGCCAGACGGTCCGTTCGTCGACTACGACGCGGCCCACGACCGTAGCCGCTTCTAAGTGGCGTCTCCACGAACGACAAAAAGAACTGTGTGCTTCAATCATTCATTGCGTCTTAGACAACAACCTACGAGAGGGTCCAGAAGCCCATTGGATCACTTCGTTCCACGCGTAGCTTCCAAGACCTAATGCCAAGTGCTCGACGTCGCTTGTGGATCTCTGATGGACTCCAAAGCTCCCAGGGGTTCGACCATCGTGTACGCCGTTTTGTTTCTATGACGTGGCGATTGCCCGCTTCTCTGTCTCTCCTCCAATCCGCCAATGCGCCACCAACATCCCCACTATACGAGCCTCCACGATCCGCGTTTGGTTACCCACGTGGCCAGCAGCAAACTTCCCGAACGTAAGCGTTGCCTTGAGGTAGTGCTCGCCACTCGTGTTCCACTGCTGATCAGTGAGCACTTCGATCGCCCTTGCCTCGCCGATGCTCGTCTGGTTATATTGTTTTACTCTAGCATAATTGCCCAACGTCCAGAGGTTAGAGGTTCTCGAACGCCGTGGCTACCGCCCCCTTCTCCCCTCTTCTCCGGTTCGAAGCAAGCGGAGAAGTGCCCCAACGCTGGTGTCAACTTCCTGGCGAGAAAGTACAGCCACTGTCAACATAAGCGCAACTGTACTCACTGGTAGTCACTCGAATGAAATAGCCCTGAGACCGACGAGATCCGACTGGCGGATCTTCCCCATCAAACGCTCATGCGCGTGGGACTCTCACGCCTGCTGCCTCTGCGTCGCTTGCCTGCACGCGTCTCTCTCCCTTCACTCGCCGTGCGCCTTTCTCAGCTTCACCAGCGAACCATGAGCAGCGCTGTCTCTGATGCAGCTCCAACGGCCCTCATCCCAGTGGTGCGTTCACACGTCCTTCCACTCCATTTCGTCCACGCGCTGACGCTTGTTGCTGCCTGCAGGCGGATGGGACGGAGGAGATCGAAGCAGTGACGCTCGCAGACGTTCTCGTACGTGGCGGCGTGAGCGTGACGCTCGCCAGCGTCGGCCAGAAGCCGCAGAACATCGTGCGCATGTCGCGAGGCGTGCGAGTCCAGGCGGACGAGGCCATTGAGGCCTGTGCGAATCTCAGCTTCGACGTCATCGTCGTGCCTGGTGTACGTAATAGTGACTACCAGACTTTCGTTGCTGCGTGCTGTGTATCTGAGACCGTGACCTGTTGGTAGGGTCTCCCGGGGGCGACGAACCTGCGCGACTCACCAGTGCTGACAGACTTGCTGAAGAGACAAAAGCACGAGGGCAAGTGGTACGGTGCGATCTGCGCGGCGCCTGTCGTGGTGCTTCATGCCCATGGCTTATTGCCCTCGCCATCTACTGGATACCCAGGCTTTGAGAAGGATCTGGACGAGTCGATTGACTACAAGAAGACGGACCGCATCGTCGTCACAGGCAAGTGCGTGACCAGCCAGGGCCCAGGCACAGCGATGGAAATGGGAGTGAAGCTCGTGGAGCTGCTCTGTGGCAAAGAGAAGGCAGCGCAAGTTGCAAAAGGGTTGTTGATTGCCGGTGCAGCGTGAGACTTGACCCGTGGCTCTGTGTAGAGTGGTGTGGATATGTAGGTCCTTCATTCAAACTGATGCGAACACCGAGTGGTCTCGCTTGGTAATTCAACTCAACGTTTCGTTTTGGTCAAGATCTTAGCCTGCCGGAAGGTCACAGGATCACTAGTGTTGAGACTTGTCGACCTGATCCTTCTCGCTTTTGTTTACCGCATGGACTCGCCTAGTGCTGCGCTTCCGATCATCAACGCTAACATAAACTCAGCTCACTATTCTCCGTCCACACAGTGATCCCTTGGCGCCAGTATCTGAGGGCAGTTGCTTTCTGCATCTCGTGAATGGAACTCCAACACCATAAGCAGCATATCATGTCCTAGCGGCGTCCATTGAAGTTGGGTTCTAGCTAGTGCTTCTCAATGGTAGCAGCCGAGGTTTGAATAAACAGATCATTGTATTGTGGAACTCTACGCGATGATGTAAGGTGGAAATGCCAGAAAGCACACTTTCATGACGCGATGTTGACCCTCACAGTGTCGCGATGCAGGTTTGAACGCTCATGAACGACGGAGCGTCCATAGGCGTGCGAGGGGTCTTCATAGCGTCAAGACGGCGGCGGTATGACTTGCGAATCGCCAGCCCAGCCACGACCGCAGCCAGCGCAACGCATGCTATGCCAGCCAACCAAGCGTACATCTCGAAGTGGCCCTCCACCCCCTCAGTATCCATCAGATCAGTCTGCTGAGCTGCGAGTATAGCCTCAGATGCGCGCTCAATCTCGTGGTCGTCTTCCGAGGCCGCACTCGCGTCCATGATCTCGTGGCTGTCACCAGAATCCGACGCGTTCATGATCTCGTAGTTCTTCTCTTCTGATACCGACTCGTCCGAAGCACTCAGCAGTTCCAGGGAGCTTTCGGCCATCGAGAGCTCAATGGTCTGTGTCTCACGAAGCACCTTGCAGCTCACGAGAAACTGGTTGCCTTCGTTCTTCTCGTACTCCTTTCGACACAGGCGGCAAGTCGTATTGGCTACGCATCCAATGAGGCGCGGTCCTTGAACGTTGCAGTTGGTCTGGTTTACGTAGCTGACGGACACCAGATTTGACTCCTTCACGGCTTTCAAGCACACTTCCTCCGTGGTGTTCGATGCCGTCGGGCAGTCCACGTAGATCGCGCTTTGCGGCGTGGTCCTTGTCTTGCAGAATCGGCAGTTATCGCTGCGACAGCCGAGGCCTGGGCACCCTGGATCGTAGTACGCGCTGATGCCGACGTCCTGATCCCCTGGTGTGACGAGTGCCGGGCAATACAGCGCAGCCTCGGTACGTGGCTCATTGGCTGCGGTAGAGTTGGGGCACTTGACGAAGTATTTGGACTGTTCGTTTGTTTCCAGTCGGCAGAACCGGCACGTGTTCGCGAAGCAACCGGCGTCCATTGTTTTATTGAGACACTGGAGGTCGTTGAAGGCGGCGATACCCGCGTTGCGGTTCACTTCCTCCACGTACGCGTTACACTGGGCGTCACTCATCTGTGAGGACACCAAGCACATGAAGCTGGTGGCGATGAGTGTGGTAAGTACCAGCAGGCTGGAGTGGCGGAGGAGCATGGTGGGTGGTGAGGACGACGGTGGTAGTAGTAGTAGAACTGCGGTGAGCGGTGGAAGTCAGCTAATGACCGTACCAGATCACCTCCACCGTCATAGGCTGCTTCTCGAGGTCGCGTTTCGTCCTGGTGATCAGTGACAAGCCGACACTGCAGCGGTGCATCTTCCCATGGCCATCGCCACCGGGAATGGCCACAGTCAACCCAACATCACTATCACGATACGGTCTCATTATCGCCGAAGATCGCAGGGACATACAGAACCGCCACGGAACGTTCGACGAAGACACACAGAACGCACTTGACGCTTCCCACGTCAGGTCAGTGGCGCCATCTATTTTCGTGGCCATTCTCCATTTGCGGCTCGAGAAAGCCGCGAAACGATTGGTCGCGGATGTACCATCGCGCGCCGTAGCCCTGGGCATTGCGGATCTCTAGTGTCACCTCGCCGTGTGGAAGGCTGTGCACGTTCTTCCACACTGCTGTGTCGAGAAGCTGCTGTACTTTGGCCAGTGCCGTCGCGTTTTTCATGAGATCGTTGCCCTTCAAGACTCCCCAGAATCCGTCCGAGGACCGCTGGCAGTGCTTCGTGAACGCGCGCGCACCGACCGTGAGCTTCTCCTTGGTGCTTTGAAGCTGCAAGAATGACGTGAGGCACTGGCTGCACGTTAGCGGCGCGACGACGCGCGAGCCCGGGGTCTCACGGAAACCCAGACATGTCAGCACACCCCGAGCACCCCCGAGCGCCGTCAATAACGCGATCATGGGTTGTGACAACTGATCAGTCGGTGATTCTTCCTGCGAAAGCGTCACGTTCAAGTCAGCGTACTATGGGTCCCCCGTAGCAGTTCATCTCTGAGTTACCTGAGCGAGGAGGCACGCGTTCACGAATGCGTTGACAGCTTCGATGGGCACTCTTAGGACTTGGTTTCGACTTTCTTGCAGCACGCAGACACCATCAATGGATGGAGGCTGGTCAAGCAGTGGGCAACGCTGCGTGGTGAACCAGGTCGCAATCACCATCGAAAGCTGGTCGACGAAAGGTGCTCGCGATGGGAAGCTGGACAGCACGGACGCCGCTGACTCGACCCCACAGTCATCACCTGCCAAAAGTTGAGAAGCAAACTCAAGAGGCTCCTCAGCGTCTTTCAAAGCTTCACGTGCCCAAGCATCCACGTCCAGGGAGGCACGCAGGCCCATGCGCACACCGACGAACGTCTCCATTGCGGACGGATCGCAATTGTGAATGGGCATCATGGTGAGACCTCGAGCCAATGGCTTGTCGGCGCCCATCACTCACAAGTATACACACGCATTCTTGATAGATGGCTACATTACACGTATACTGGGTACTTGTACAACGATATCGAAGGCGACGACCACACCGCACTCCAGCGGACGGATAGTATGCGTCTCCATGCATCAGTCGTGACGCTATATCGTACGCCTCAGCATGTCACCCGAATTCTAGTGTTGTCGTAGCCATTTCCACGGGGCGTTCGTGTGAGGTCATTGCGGTGCCTCGCACTCCACGGCCGCCGAGTCTCCAACGGAGGTCATTCTTCTCGGCAGAGCTGCGGTGTGTGAGTGTGTTTGCGTGCCTGCTATCATGGGTATCACTGTAAGAAGTGGATGGTCGTTTATCAATTCGTCAGTCTCACCTCAAGGATCTCCTCTTGGACCAGTACGAACGTTCGAACACTGGAATACTGTATCACATCTTCGCGATCCAAGCGTCTTCCTCACAGCTACAGTACGTCCCCAACACTCACCGTAGCTTCACGCTCCAGGCGGTGTGAGTACGAACCCCAAACTCATCTTGTGTGGCGTACAAGTTGCCTCCGGATCGACAAACTCCACCTCCACATTCTCATCTTCGTGGTCGGCTTCGGTGTCAACTAACGGGTCACTAGGAATCTCCTCGACTCGTTCGTTTGGCACGAGAAGGGCTTTCTTGGTGATGTTTCGAAGCACGTGTGGATCCTCCACAACGCGAAACGTTGCGTCCACCACATCTAGCACCACATCAAAGCTGACAATACGACCAGATTCTACGTCGAACGTGAAGCGGAGTTGACCACGGGTGCTCATTTTCTGCCCACGCAGAGCACTCTTCTTGTGGGGTTTCATTTCGAGGATCGGATACACCGCATCGATGATGTCTGGCGTCGTCCACGACTCGAACCTCGCGTCAGCAATGACCATAGCGCGGCCGCGCTCTTCCCCCGACTCGTTTGCTAATTCACTGGGTAATGATACAAGTCTTGCACCGAGGAACACCAGTCCGCTTTCGTCCATAGCCGCATTGTGACGTTGCACCATACTGATAAACTGGTCGATGCCGACAAGCGGACCCGCGCGCACCTCTGGGTCCATGATGGTCGAGAGGAACTCGTGGCCCTTTACGAGTCCTCCGTATCGACGAGGTCGAAGCACATCGTGGAAGCCGTCGTGCATCATGTCGAAATACTGTCGTGCGGTCTTGACGAACGACCCATCAAGCTCGTCGTGGTCGTTCAACGCACGCGCATACAAGATGGACCGCAAGACAGTGAGTGATTCGATCTGCTGCTTGAGATCGAGAAGGTCCATCCGCAGCGACTGGATCTGCAGGGTCTGTCGCTCGCGATTGCGCAGCCACAGCTTCGGGCGGCTCTTGCGTTTGGCTCTCTTGTCCGACATCTCCACGAGCGAAGCCATGGTGAGACACGAGTCGTCCGTGTTATGGTGGATGCGACTCGACCGTCTCCCACGAGCTCCTACGCTAGGTGCATTGAAGCGTGGGGGGTGCTTCCCGGTCCTAATCTAGGAGAGTCTCCCAATGTTGACGAGCGAGAAAGGCGGCCCGCCACTGAATTACCTCGCTAGAGTGACTATAAACTGTTACGAACGTGTTCCTAACGCTGTTGAAGGGGTTCGGTGGGAGCTCCTCACGGAATCGGTCCGTTGACGTGGAAGGCGAGAAGCTGTCCGGGGACATTGAGACGCCGCGCGCGACGAGCTGTACGATGGACGCGACGCTGCTGGAGACGGAATACGATGCCGTGATCGTCGGCACGGGCATGGCCGAAGCCATTCTCGCAGGGTACGTCTCCGTAGCTGTTCATTCGGCGGAGATATCGACCTTCAAAACCTGGACTGACGATGCTGCTGGCTGCATGGGCTGCTGCGCGACAGTGCGCTGGCGCGTGTAGGCAAAAAAGTGCTGCATCTGGACCAGGTATGTATCCCTTTGTCCATGGGCTACGTGGCCATGCGATTCTGACTCTCTGCGCGTCTCTAGAACGACTACTACGGCAGCAACTACGCGTCGTTCCCGCTCGAACAGTTCCGTCGCTGGACCACGAACGAGGCGATTGCGCCGCGCCACTTCACGGAGGACGACGCGGCTGCAAACAACACGCCGCAGCCATCGTCCTCGCCTTCGGAGATCCCTTCGAACGCCCGCGTCGTGGCCATGGAGTCGTCGTTTCAGTGCCATTTGGTGGACGAAAGCTTCCACGTCTCGGAAGAAGAACAGGCCCAGCTACTGCGCCAGTCGTCGCAGTTCAGCATCGACGTGAACCCGCGACTGGTGCTGTCCAGCGAGGAGATCGTGCAGCTTCTCATCGAGTCGGGCGTTGGCCGGTACTTGGAGTTTGCGGCCATTGAGCGCACGTACATCCACGTGGACGAGTCGTCTTCAGCTCCAAGCGACTCGATCTGGGAGGTGCCGTGCTCCAAGAAGGACGTGTTCGCAAGCAAGCTGCTGGGTATGGTGGAGAAGCGGCAGCTCATGAAGTTCCTCCAGTTCGTCGCGGACTATGGCGAGACCCACATCCTCGGCGAGGACGTGAAGAGCAAGAACGAACGTGAGCTGGCACTTGGCCGATCGCTCAAGCGACCACAGAACAAGGTGAACCAAGTGGACGCTGCTGCAGTCGGCACGGAGGACGATGGCATGGGTGGTATCGGTGTGTTTCTGGATAAGCCGTTCCAGGAGCTGCTTACCAAGCACTTCAAGCTCTCGCCCAAGCTGCAGCAGGTCGTGGTGTACTGTGTGGCGCTCGCGAGCTTCCCCGCGACGACTGACAGCTCGAGCACGAGCTCCCACGCCCAACAGATGACTGCGCGTGAGGGCCTTGCGGCCGTCTATCGGTACGTGGCGTCCATCGGCCGCTTCACAGGCAACGCGTTCCTCGTTCCGCTGTACGGCGTTGGCGAGATCACGCAGAGCTTCTGTCGCCTGTGCGCCGTGTACGGCGGTATCTACGTGCTGCGTGCGCCCATTGACGGGTTTGTCGTTGACGATGATACCAACAAAGTGCTCGGCGTCAGGTGTACGCGAAGTGACGAAAAGGGCGGAGAAGTGAAGGGTTCGAGTGGCCTCATCAAGGCCAAGCACGTCATCACCAACGCCAGTTATCTCAAGTGCTTCTCCAGTCAGCTAGCGGCGGAAGTCTCGTCGAGCCAGGTGCTGCGAGGCGTGTTCCTACTAAAGGAGTCACTTCGGGATACGATGAACCGGTTCATGATTGTGATTCCCCCGAACGACGCGACGCTGCGCAATCCGTTCGTGGTCCACGCCGTCCAGCTTGACCATGGTGCGTACATTTGTCCAAAGGATACGTACCTGGTCCAGATCACCATGCCGTTGCCGACCGAGTGGCACGGCGACAAGCAACGCCAGCGAGAGCTCATGGAAGCCGTGATCCAGAAGCTGATTGAGAGCTCTATCGCTGAAAAGGCCAAGAAGACCAAGCCTGCTGAAGGTGAAGAGCTGGCGAGCGAGTCCTGGAAGGAGAGTATCATGTGGCAGGCAGTGTTTGCGATGGAGCACTACCTCTTCCCGTACAGCAATGCCACGAAGCAGGCCGAGTATGTGCAGCCGACGGGGCTTCCGTCGAATGTGTGGATCTGTGAGACGTCGTTTGACGAGAAGGAGGTTGTGCATCCGCTCGAGATCCACCTGGAGAGCTCCAGTATCAACGCTCGTGCGATCTTCGAAAAAATCTGCCCGGGCGAAGCCTTCCTTCCCAAGAGTGCGAGTGCTGAGCAGGCCGAGAAGGAGGAGATGGAGGACGAGGAAGACGCCGTGCTCAAGGCCGCGCAGAAGCTGGCAGAGAACGCCGACCTGGTGGACAAGGCTCTGGACGTGGAGACACAGAAGCCCACTGTGGAGACGCTGTCGGAATCCACATAGAGGGCTGTTCACGACAGCAATAGTAGGTCGCGTTTAGATGCTCATTAGTTAAAAAGTTCCATTCCAATTCTCTTCACTCATCGTTCAGAAGTGAGCGGATATCCATGACTCTGGATCGGCTGGGGCTCGGCGCAGACGGCTCGACCGCTTGCTCCTTCGTAGGCGTCGTGCTTCCGACCGCGGGCTCGTACTCTACCTCTGGCTCCAGCATTTCCCCTTCGGCCTCGTCACCGATGGTACAGTCCGAGGCCACAAGTGCGCCGTTGAAAAGCTGGCCGAGGACCCGCGGATCCCGTACAAGGCGAGCGAACGCAGGCACGAAATCGAACTGGATGTCGAAGCGCACCACGCGGTTCGTGGCCACGTCAAACACGATATCGAACTCGCCTTCGCCCTCGATGGGCTTGCCCAGGAGCAGCTCCTGGATCTCCCGACTGGCGAACGGGAAGATGGTGTCAAAGGTGTTGGGCACGATGGACGTGCAGTACCGTGTGCGTGCTCGCACGAGAACGGTGTGGCTCCCAGAGACTGCCTGTGGGTCGATTTGCACCTGAGCCGAGAGGAGCTGGTGTACGACAGGCCCAAAGGCCTCTGTGTAACGCTGGATCATGGAGATGCACATCTCGATGCCTCGTAGGTGGCCCTTCTGGACCTGGGGATCGAAGAGCACGTCTAGAAAGGCTCGTGCTTGGACCATTTGCGTGTCGTCGCGGCTCGCGCGGTAGCCGTGGCGGAGCTTGGCAAAGTACTCGTGGACCATCTTCACGTACGAGCCGTCTCCGTCCTCTCGGTGGTTCAAAACACGGGCCTGAAGAAGCGATTTCGTGAGGAGCAGCGCGCGGATCTCGCTGTGGAGGTTGTTGATGTCCAGCTGCAGGTTGAGCTGCTGGAGCTGTTCACGGTCGCGCGTCCGCAGCCATCGACGCGGCTTGCGAGCACGGCGAGGCGCCGGTGGAAGCCCCACGGCGAGCGTTGACGGCGGCGCCTGGAGGGTCATTGTGCACTTCCTGTTGCGAGAGAGGGCTATCGGGGTGTGTGTTGGGTAGGCTGGTGGTGAGGGCTTGAAGTGATCGAGGGACAGATGCAGACAGCTTTGTTATCGTGGTCTCCTGGGCATGACCGAAGGTGGCTGGGTGTATTCGTTCGGACGCCGATGATGAGACGTAGGAGGATGTCCGGACACGCTCTTCCGTGGCGTGTGGTCAGCTCGGGCCAGTGGGCGAGTGCGAATACGAGCCACGGTGGCTGTTCCAACTTGCAATGCGAGACTCGGGAATGGCCGGGAGCTCCATGGAGCTGCTGACCAAGGTCTCATCATCAGTGTTGACGCCCACCATACCTACAGTAATCGAAGGGTATACGTTCTGAGAGGATGTGAGTCGTGAGCTATAACCTGTAATAAAGCATAATAAGGTGGATTTTTATGACTCACCTACGGTATTTGGATATGTAAAAGCCTGTGAGAACGCATAAATATCCTAATTGGACATTTTTGAGGTGGGCTGTGCGTAAACGAAGCTGGACGGGACTGAACTCTTGAAGAAGAAGGTGCACCCAACGGTCATCGACGGATTGCAACAGTGTCTCGGCATCATGGGCCAGTGGACGGCGTGGACGAACTGCGACTCTCAACTCTCTCAACTGCTTTGCGAATCTGGACGAGACCGCGGTGTTCGCGAGCGACGAGTGCAACTACAACTGTGCTCCCAACGGCGGCAACGGTTGACTGCTCTTACACTGTCCAGAATGCCATGTCCAGTCCGGTAGTATCACCTGGCTACGCGTGAGACTGCAATAACGACTCAGCTCCTGCTGTCTGCATGCACGGTGGCCATGGTGTGAGTCTTTCCGAGCCAGCCTTTGCCGACAGCGAGCGGAGTCCTAAAAGTATGATCCGACGTGCGTAAACGTAGACACGCATAATCGAAACCCGCCTACGTCACCTGTGGCAACAGCAGCACGCTGTGATGATCAGGCTCGTTGGCTGCCCACCCGCACACCTCAACTGGAGCCGCACGCTCCACAACACACGTAATTCAGCTGGACGAGTACAGCGAGGTGATAAATGGCTACCACAATACCTCTGTTCAAGGCCTGCGTCAGTCCTTTAGCTTCTTTAAATACTATATTTACATACCAATATAAGAACATTTGTACTTATACGTTTTTAAACTCAGGTAGCTCTGGCGAGCGAGTAGACAATGGTTTTCTCAGCGTCCTCCTCGTCCTCTCGCAGCTCCTCTCGCCCACAGTGGAAGACAGCTGCCCGGAGCTCTTCCCTAATCAGCTCCTTCCGGATCTCCCTCGATACAGTCGTGAGTTTGCTTCGTTCACTCGCGATCGCCAGCCTCCGGAAATCAAGTGCCTGGATTCAGGCAGGGCGACCCTGAAGCAAACCACCGAGACCGTACCCCTCTAGTGTCAAGCCACGTCTCCATCTCTGCCGTCTCACTTCCCTCTACGGAGTCGTGGAGTACTGTACAGTGCCACAACTGATTCGATCCAAGCCATGCGCACCAAGACGCGACCCGGAGTCTCCGGGACCACTTCAATGATCACGAGTGGCGTTGTCCGGCGTGGCAGCAACAGCAGCGGAGGCAGCAGCGACAAGCGTCCGCTTGTGCGGCGCATCGACTCGCGGACCAAGAAGCTCACGGCGTTGAATGCCGACGTTGCTCGGCTCACGCAGCACGTGATGCGTCTGCAAGAACTGCGGCAGCTCTTACGAGAGAAGACCATGTCACGAGCGGAGACTGCGGCTGGCTCCATCTCTCGCACAGTACACACATACTTCAACGTGTTCAGCCACGGATACCAGCCGCGGGTGCAGTCGGTGACGGAGAATGCCGGTAGTTGGATCGATACGGATGCGTTCCTTTCTTCAGTCATGGACGAGGACGTGCTGGGCGGCGGATTCCGAGGCGTGGAGACCTTGCTCGAGCAGTGGAAGCGGTTCACGGTGTTGTTTGGCGGCTTGCAATTACGGCTTGTCAACGTTGTCGTGGTGCCATTGGACTCAACTGAGGACAACGATTGGCAGGCCCTTGCCTGCGCTACAGTCGCTCACTCGGGCCACGTCACATTGAAGACCATCGAGATCCTGTTTCCACACATCATGTCTAACGCGCCGCTCGTGATGAGCATTTTGGGGCGTCCTATCGCGGGTGATGGCCGGACAGAGTTCATCTTTGACTGCCGAACTGGGCGTGTCGTCGAGTGCCGGATTGACATCGACATGCTCGGGACCTTTGCTCGAGTCGTGGAGAAGCCGCAAGACCTCGCGGTGCTGTTCAAGCTTGCACAGCTCACGCCCGAGTGCTTTATTGGTGACAAGGACTGCATCCCACCAGGCAAAGCCGTGCCAACAGCGGAAAGCACAGCGCCGTACGTAGACTCAAGTGATACAGATGTCCCATTGACTCCGACCGAAAGCTCAGGCAGACGAGATGACCCGATGAGCATGAAGAACATCCTGAGTGTTGACGAGTTCAACTACGAAAGCGACGGAGTAGAGATGCGGGCCGTCGATACCATAGAATAAAGCCCACCACGCGCACGTTCACTTAGTAAAGATGTATCATACACGAGCGAGTTCATCAGTTCAAACGTTCTTAAGAACACCGAGTGAGGCAAGAGGAAGGCTGTGATAAATGAATTGTGGTTTACAAGCTAATACTCCTCAAAACGGTCTCCTCCGCACAGGATGCGGTCAATACTCATCTGCTCAGTGACGCGGCCTTCGTCGTCGTCTTCGTCAATCGTCGACGACGTGGACGACGTTGGCGATGGAGGCTGGTTTGGTGGCATGAGAGGCTGGGCCTTGGTAGGGAGGTCGTCGCCCATGTAGTACTGAGAGGTCAACAACGCCGAGCCGAATAACAGGCCGAGATCGTGGGCATTGGAGACAACTTTGGCGAACGCACCGATCATATCGATGTCGATCACCATCTCGATGAAGCGCTTGAGCACGCAGTCGTAGACGAACGTGTAGGTGCCGAGCCCTCCAATGACCTGTCCGATCAAGCTCATCACAAGAGACGGGTTGGCCATGACGTGTGGAAACATTGCTTGCACGCCTGCCAGAAGCAAGTGGCTCGAGTAGTAGGCCGTCGCAACGACGTGGACGCGACTCGTGCGACCAGTCTCCGGGTCAATGTCCACTGATGACACCTCGGCACGCTGGAAGTTGATCTTGAAACCTGAGAAACATGCCCCGTAGCGTTTCCACTGCTCGATCATGACGTCCACGCCGCGAAATCCACCACCGAGCACGTCCTCGTCCATCATGGAGAAGAGAAACTCGTCTGGCTTGGACGGGCAGTCGGGTGATGCAGCCAGTTCCTTCGACGTCGGAGGCACGTAGCCAAGGCGGAACACGTCGAAATACTCCTTCACCATGCGGACAGCCGAGCCCATCGTGCTGTCAGCTCGGTTCATCGACTGCTCCCGCAGCATTTCCTTCAGCTGCACCAGTCGAGCGACTTCAGCCCGTAGTCTCGTGACGTCATTGGCGAGCAGAGTCAGCTTCTTGGTGCGTGAATCTACACGACGCGGACGAGGAGCCTGGGTCTTGGGGCGTTCAACTGCCGCGAGCAGGGCTTGCGTGTGCTGTCGTAGCGGTCTCACATTGCTCGTCGTGGTCGCTGGAGGCTGGGGGATGCGTTTCCGCGACGTCACAATAGATGCGTCCATGGAAGAGTCGAGCGTGACGAGTGAGCAGGAGCGGGCGAGAGGGAGAATGAACTTGGGGACGTCACCACGGTACTACCTCCCGCCCTCCCAGGGTCGCCTCTGATGAAAAGATAAACGAGTCTGACGGGGTTTTAGAGTGACAGCGTCACCCCATCCTCCTCAAAAACTGTCTCCCATCTGGGGATGATTGTGGACCTCTGAATAAGAACGTATAGACGTGTACTTTCTCGCATTATACTTGATAAATGTATAGTGCGTAAGTGAGCTCTTCGATACGGTCTCTTTGCTGAAGCTATTGGGAGAGGCAGTGGTGAGTCGCATGCTGCTGCTTGTCTTCTGCTGTTGGTAGGAGTAATCACAGCGCTTGTCTGGCTCCTTGGGCTCCATTCGAATGGACCATCTGGGTAGGCCGTTTGTCACTGCCCGCTGGATTTTCTCCATGCGTCGTGGTCTCTCAAGGACAGCAAGCTGCACTCGTGCAGGGGTGGCGGTAGTGTACTGTAGTGCTCTGCACCAGCGGTGGCGTGTCTATGGTTGAATCAAGTGAGGAACCTTGCGTTTCCAAAGTGCAGTCGTCTGTGTGTATGAATAAAACCCCTTACCACCACGTGTGCTGCACGTGAGGATCGATCCTACGACAACAACTGCTCTATGCTGATCCCGCCGGCACGTGCAGCGGGCATTGCCTCTTTCACGACCTCTTCTGGCGGCTCTTGGTCTCCTCCTGCAATGATGTAGTCAGATGTGATCTGTGCGTGGTCAAGTAGCATCGCGACTTCGCGCGGGTTGCGGAGCATCATCATAAACACGGGCACGAAGTTCAAGTCTGCGTTCGTCTCGACCACGCGCTTGGTGGCCGTGTCAAACACAAAGTCGTAGCGACCGACGCCCTTGATGTGCTGACCCAGGAGCTTCTTCACCAGCTCGCGGTTATGCTTGACGTGTGGGAAGAGCATGTCGATGGTCTGCTGGGTGATATAACACGAGTACTCTCCCCAGCCACTGACCGTGACTCGTGCATTGTCCCACGAGATGTACTCGCCTTCGATCGGGAACACCTTGACCTCGAGCTCCTTGAGCCGGTTGTGCGCGAACGCCGCCGAGTAGAGCTTGTTCTGCTCGATGAACGCGTCGATCCCAGCCAGTGGACCTGCTGAGCTGTTCACATCCTTGTCCATGATGGCGCGAGCAAACTCCTCTGTCTGGTTCTTCCGGTAGGTCGCTGGGATGGGCGACGGCATCGGAGGGTCCTGCGAGTAATCCGCCTCCATGCCGAACTGGAAGACCTCGAAAAACTGGCGGATCGTGCGCTCGAAGGACCCTCCGACCTGGTCGGCTCGCTGCAGGTGCCGGTCCATGAGCAGCGCGCGCGTGAGCTTCAAGCTCTCCACCTCTTGGTGCAGACGATGCACGTGCGTCTGCAGGTTGTGCACATGCGCGACCCGCGCATCGGGCTTGCGCTGCCGCACGCGCTGCGGTCGCTTCGATCCGGGCGGCTTGTCCTGCGTCGTGGAGACGCTTTTAGCTGCCAGCATCTTCCTGAGTGGGATGCCACTGCGTCGCTGGCTTTCTCGTCCTCGCGCCTCAGGCTGGGGCTGTAGAGTACGGTAATGGCGGTGAGGATGAGCTGCAACCGCATGGAAGTACAGTGATGACATCAGCTCTGTCTCAGTATGTCTCCTAGTGAATCAGGTCGATATACTGATTCAGTTGAATAAGGAGCGGAGTAAACAGGTCCGGAATCGTAATTATGATGATGGGTTTTAGATCAGATCGGCTGTTTTTCATGCAAAAAGTGCTGGAAAGGACATCTATTAACTGGACGTAAATGACCATTTATAGATTGGTCGGAATGTGAAATATCCTCTTTTTGGCAATATGATAGCGAATATATATTACAAATTCTGGAAGCGGGGCGAGTCCTCGCGTTGCGGCTCCACGTTCTCGTCGTGGTTGTCGTCGCTGTCGTCACTCGCAGTCAGGAGACTACTGATCGTCATCTTCCACGACGCGGACCTTGGCTTCATCTCCTGCACAGGAATCTCCACGTCCCCACACGCATCCAGTTTTTCGGGACAGGCCTCCATCTCCTCAGGTAGCGTCTTCACGTCCATTAGGACTTCACGTCCAGGCACGAAGTCGGAGAGATCGCCGATGAAGCACTCGTCCGAAATCAAAGCGTCCTTGAGCATGCTCGCAACCGTCACGGGCTCTCCCAGGAGATCAATGAATGACCCCATGAAGTCGATGTTGAACTCGTATCGGATGATGCGACCTGTCGCGTTGTTAAACACAAAGTCGAACTTGCCGATACCGCTGATACGGCGTCCCAGGATCCGTGTTACGATGTCGTGACGAGGCAGCAAGTGCGGGAACATGACCTCGATTGTCCGCAACGACACGTACAAGTGGTACTTCGCCTTGGACGTGACGAGCGTCTGCGGCTGATCGATATTTCCCTCGCCTCGAGACGTTGAGATGGTCTCCAACTCGAGGAACGACAACTGCATCGGTCCCAGGAAGGCGGAGTACCGCTCCCACTGCTTCATCATCTGCGAGAGCCCGGAGAACCGACCGATCGACACTTCATCGTCAATCACACGTTTCACGAACTCGTCCGGAGACGCCACTTCCTCGGTATCACTACTACTTCTTCTCTGGAGTAATGGCAGCGACGTTCGTGCTTGATTGGGATAGTGTTCGTACCCATTGCGGAATACCCGGAAGTACTCGCGAACGATCTTGGCGTACGACCCGTCGTAGTCGTCTCTCCGGTTCAACACCCGACTCATGAGCATCGAGCGGAACTGCTGCAGCCCCTGCAGCTCCGACTGGAGGCTGGAGATATCCAGCTGCAGATTGTAGAGCGCCGAGTTCTCGGCATCCCGCGTTCGCCAGATCAGCTTGGGACGTCGTTTCGGCGCCTTGGTCTCCGCTGCTTGGGCCTTGCTCTTCACCTGCAGCTTCTTCGTGGCCACCGCCACCAGAACACCGGCCCCGCTCACAGCGTCCACGGCATCTCCCTCTCGCGGACGCTTACCACGTCCCTTTGCGGCTTGCGCCATCGTCAAAACCTCGCTCCTCCACGCGTCCCTCCTGGCGTCCCCACTGCGAGTTGGGGAGTGCGAGCAACCGCGCTAGCGCGGAAGTCGATCTCGTGCTTGTCGTACGCTGTACGGAGCGTTGTGGGGTGCAAACAGAGCCCTCCGCCGAACGGATCTCGTCGCAGCCGCCGTCCCCTTCCACGCTGGGATGGAAATGCTGTGATGCAGAGTGTAGTGTACGGTATGTACTGTAATACCGCCTTTCTTTCTGGGTCCCCCCTCCCATCACGACTGCAGCGGCAGATTGTAAAAGCCGACGCTGAGAGTTGTCGATCACGCGACCTCT
>JAADVE010000204.1:0-27231 GCA_023334595.1 Pythium utonaiense | reverse complement strand
TCTGGGGCCTGGCTTCTCACTGGATTCAACGAATGACACGCATCAAAGTGGCAGAGTTGCAACGGCACTGGAAAATGGCTTCAAGTCGGCATCCCTGGATTCCCAATCCATCTCCATCTCCGGATCCTGGATGGCCTGTCCTGTGGATTGGACACCTTCTGGGCTAGAGCTTCTCGCGTCCACGATTTCCTTGGACAAGACGTCCAGCTGACGACCGCATTCTGGACCACCAGAGTTCGGCATCCACACGCCATGGAAATCCGTCCAAAATCTCCGGATCCAGCGTCCAGAGTTCAGTCCCCCCATGTGGAGAGTTCAGTGGCGCGTGTGTAGGATCGCGTCGTCTGTCTTCCGGAGAGGAGCGGCTGATCCCTCGCTCTTATCTTCTAACTCAGTACTCTCGTTCGACTAATCCAGAGACCCATCCAGTGAACAGATCCCCTCGCTGAGCAGCTCATTTGTTATCCACTGAGTTAACACCATCCCCCCACCGGTCCGACTCTCTCTTCCACACGCCCCACCACATGGCGTGGGATAAAGAGACCATGCCCACTGCCTGCGTGCATGGCGGCACGCCACCTCTCTCTCTGCGTATTCATTCCCCCACTCGACGCGTCCTGCCGAAGAGTATACCACTGCAACATGCGCGCCTTCCTCTCTCTGACCGTGGCGGTGGCCGTCGCTGGATGCGCATCGCTCGCCCAGGCCGCGCCCTCGAGCTGCGACCTCGCGTCGCTCGTGCCGCTGCTCGTGGACGCGCGCAACGACGCGTGCTTCGCGTCCGCGGGCATCATCTTCCCACCCAGCAAGACCCCGACGGCGTCGCAGTGGGCGCGCACCTGCAACGTCAAGGCCTGCAGCTCGTTCTACCAGGACCTGCTCACGGCCACGCCCGCTGAGTGTGCGGTGGGCACCTACGCCGTCCACGCCGACCTCGTCAACAACTACAAGAAAGCCTGTGGCCTCCCCATCACTGCGGAGACGACCGAGGCGTCGACCTCTGGATCGCAGGACGGAGGCCCTGCCTCCATGTCCGTCGGCAGCTTCGGTGCGGACCGCACGACTGGCTCGGGATCGTACTCGCCAGAGGAAGAAGTGACAGTCGAGCCTTCGACGGAAGAGCCCACGACGCCCGAACCGACTGCCTCGAAGGCCAACTCCACGAACGTCGTCCACGCGCTCACCAGCGCCGCGCCTTCGGCCGCCTCCCCCGCGTCGCTACTCGTCGTCGCTGGCTCCACCGTCGCCGCGCTCGTCGCCACGTACGTCCAGTAGAACACCCACGTCGTTTTGATGTAAGAAATGGCTTTTATTCAATCCTCCTACTTCCCCCTGAGGGCGTTGTGTGCGTGTGTACTTTCTCGTTGGACAGTGTGCGTTCAAACGACCTCCATGAGCAAGGCCACGCCTGCCAAGATCCACTTGGACGGCGGGTGCTTGGTGCGGAGCTGCGCACTGAACACGTACGTCGGGCCACGCTGCTGGGTGCGGTACACTGGACACTCGTACACGTTCCCAGGGTTTGCACTTGCGTCCTTTCTCGCCGCGAGCACTGCACGCACGTTCATCACCGGCATGGTCACGTACATCTCCTTCGGCTGGCTACTTTCCAGCATGCCGTTGCCCAGGTCCCAGCGAGCTCCTTCCAGTGCGAGTCCATGGATGTACTGGCCGTCTCGAGACGGTGCGTCGATGGCCTCCAGGTTTCGCTTGGTGATATCGGTCATGATGCTGAGCTTGTCCAGTTCCAACACGTTCTTCCGAGCGGAAGTCTGCAAGACAGCCGTGAGGAAGCTCTGCGGGTTGAACAAGCCTGGCAACCACAACACGACGGGTAGCTCTGGGGCCTGCTGCGTCCACTCCTGGAGTTGCGTGATACGGAGCTGCAGATTCGAGAGCCACGGAGCCAGCGAGCGGCGAGACGGGAACGCGACTTCCTCCCATTGCGACGGCACGCGTTCGTAGTACAAGCATTCCTGCAACGCCTCCATGGTCTCGGTGAGCGTGACTTCGCCACGGAAGCCCATCTCCAACTCCATGAGCGACTTGGTCATAGTATCCAACAGCAGATTCATGCGCTCGCATTCTTGCAGCAGCACGTTCTGGAAAGGATCCATCTCCTCCATGGCCGTGGCCGTCGCGAGAGCAGACGCAGCACGACTGGCACCATTGGTCTTGCCACTGCTGCTCACGTCCACCGACTTGAAGAACATCTCGTGGATATCAAAGCGGAACTCACGGTAGTTCTCCAAGATGTCCTGCAGCACTCCCTCTGCGACCATCTGAGCTGCGTCCGCGCTCTCGTTGCCTCCTCCTGCTCCCCCGCCTCCTCCTCCACCATCATCACCTCCTCTGCCACTCGGGCCTTCGCTCGAACTCGCTCCTCCACTGCCCACACCTTCGTCCTCTTTCTTTGCAAGCAGCAAAACTGTCTGCATCAGACGCTCACCGTGGGACGTCCGGAACGCCACCTCAGCATTCGGATGCAAACCAAACGCCGTGGGGGAGTCGCTGCCCAGCGCATTCTCGACGTGCTCGAGCATGCGATCGTAGCCGGCAGAAAGCTTGGGTGCGAGAAAGTCGAAGCGGCGATTTCCTCCTCCGCCGTGACCTGCAGCTGGCTCCCCATCGCCTCCTCCTCCACCACCCCCTGCATCTCCTTCATCTCCTCCTCCGCCTCCACCTCCCTTGCCTCGGGTCTCCTCTGCGTACGGCACCATCGACAACTCCTCCAAGAGCTCGTCACGCAGGAAGAAACTCAAATAGGTTGCTGCTACGAGTCGGTCGCTTTCATTGACGATGTGGCCACCGTACATGATCTCACCAAATAGGTATCGCAAGTCGGCCCACGGAACACGAGCCGGTGCATTCACTTCCATGTAGTTGCGCAGCACGATACTGCTGGCGATCAAGTCGCTGGCAGCGAACGGGTATACCATGTTGAAACCCTGCGTCCCAAACTTCTTGCGTTCGAGCATGAGCGAGTGGAAGTAGCACATCGCGAACAGAATCACTCGCGTGCGCGGCTCCAACTCATCGACGTCTTGCCTCGCGAAGATACAGAATGCACGCTTGACGTTGGCTTTCAGTCCGCTGGGTGGTTCGTTGGTCAACTTGATCGATCGTTCGAGTACTCCAATCGGGATACTCGGTGACGGATCACTCGTGATGAACAAGCGAAAGCTCGGGTGAAGACTCCCTGCATTGGCGACGATCGACGAACGCGCACGGTTGCCAGTGCTCGACACATTCATAGACAACGACGCGAAGGATGCAGTCTTGCTGGACTTGGCAAGCTGCTCGAGCCACTTGTCCAGCTCCAGAAGCCACTTGGGCATGAGATGCACGTTGTTGAGGATAATCCAGTGGCCGTTTTCAGTCGATAGCTGCAGCTTCTGCATCGCGAATGCCTCCTGACCTTGGCCCAAAGCGATGTTGTGGTAGTCGATGCCCTTGATTCGCTCGTGTTCTTGCACTGCGAGCTTGTCGACATCAGCAACCACGTCTGTACCAGGCGACAAGATGAAGAACATGGGTGTTGCTGGTGTACTTTCCTGGAAGGCGCTTTTGAGAACCGAGTAGCTGTTCAGCTGGGAGTCGCAGGTCAAGTACTGGGGTCCATTGGGAAGCGTCGTAGCGACGAAGTTGCTGATGGCGTGTGTGAGGCGGTCAGGACGCATGCACCTCACGACTAGAAGCTTCAAGAACGGCGCAGTCTTGTCGAGGTCTCGCCAATCCAGCGGTAGCTTCTCGGTTTCGGGGCAGGGCGAGTTATACCATTCTTTAAAACGCGCTTCAGACTCTTCCAGGTCGGCGACGAACCTCTCGAACGGCTCCAGAGTGATAAGCGCCTGGAGCGACTGCCACTGCGTCTCACTTAGCCATGGGATCGTGTTCTCTGGACCAATTGCCTTGGGGCCTTGCAGTAAGAATCGTCCGTACTCTTCAGTGTATCCTGTCGAAGAACCCACTGCACCACGCCGCAGCAACAGCAACACAAGGTGCGATAGAAGGATAAGCTTGTGCTCCTCAAAGAGACCCCGAGAGACCATCACGAAGAGTGTCCATCGCAGCGCCTCCTTCAGTAGTGGCACACGCTCAAATGCTGCTGCGTAGGACGCTGAGGACAACCCACTACCGCCTTCGGCTTGGCTAGGCAGCGTATCTCCTTGGGATGATGCAGCTCGTGGTACTTTGTCCATCGCCACGTAGAAAAACGTCATGAATGACTCCAAGGAATATCGGTACATGTGGTTCACCTTGCAGAGCTGGCCGATCGCAAAGTACAACATACTGGCTTCACTCGCGACGGCGCGGTACACTTCACGCGCTAGATTGATCTCTTTCTCAGCTTCTTTGCCCTGAATCAATGCGAGCGCGACCTCATTCGCAGTTTGCTTGGTCTTCTCAAGACCTTCGATGAGCGGCACGTCCGAGAGAATGTCTTCTGGTGCGTTCGACAGTCTCTCCAGCAGCTGGTTCTCTAGCTGAAGAAGCTGGATCTGGTACCCATTGAACTCTTGCTGCAGCCGCTGCTTGTGCTTCTCCAACGCGGGCTGTTCGAGGTTCACAACGCTGGCGAGGAGCTGATCTTCAAGTCCTACTTCCGTCACGCTGAAGTCGATCAGCGTACAGTACGCGAGGATCTCAGGTCGGTAATGCGGATTCGGCAGCTTCGTGTGGAGGTACAAGCGGAAACGTGGATCGAACTCGATCTCCTCGGCAGCAAAATGCAGGAACCAGTTGCGTCCCTTACGGTACACTTGCCGCATCAGCACGGGCTCCAACGTCGCATCCAGTGTCTCTCCCAGATTCTCAAGAATCACGTTTTGACCTGACGAGATCGCTGTTTTGAGAGACTTGATCCAGAACTTCTGCGATGTGTGGAGTATTATCAGTGGGGACAGCAGTGTCGAATTCGCTTCAGCCTCTTTCTTCATCGCCTCAGCTCGTTCATTCGCTTGCGCAGCCGCGAGAGCTGCAGCTGCTGCAGCAGCGGAACTTTCCGTATCTCCACTCTTTCGCCTCGATCCGAGTGTCGGACGTTTGGGAGCTGGAGCACCTCCACCTTGTTGAGCACTCGACGACTTAGTGACATCGTCGCTGCTATCTCGTCTCGCCGTCGTTGGAGCTGAGCCCTTTTCAGATGAAGCGGCTTTACCACTTTGTTGGTCAGGTGGCGCAGGCTGGGCGGCTTGGAAATCTCGTGCTCGCAACCACATCAAACCCTGCAGCTGAGGATCGACAAGCAGCGGCCACCGCTCACACGACGTGATAATGCAGCCGTTTTCAATAGAGATGCGATCCGCCGGTAGCCCTTCGTTGCGCCACTGGGCGATGGCGCTGCCATCCGACAGCATATCGACAGGATCCACACCAATGATTTCGTTTGAATGCCCATTGGAACCATCCGGACTTCCATCATCTCCCGAAGCACCATCGCCGAGGTTATTACCTGACAGACTGTGACGCCGCTGGAGAGTTCGCTCGCCACTGTCGCCATCATCATCTCCGCCTCCTCCATTCGCGTTCCTCTTACCACCTCCCGAGCCCAGTGAGATCGGGATTTCGCGAGTCACGATGTCTGGTAGCCACGAGTATTTCCATAGCTGCGATCGGAACGTCGCGTTGAATGCACCAATGTAACTTACAAACCCAGCCGCCAGTAGTGTATCGCCGATCAGCGACAGCTCTCCTGCCTTCAACACATCGATCTCACGACTCCATCGCTCGTTTTCCGATGCAAGCCCGTTCACGAGTCGCTCTGCTAGCGATAGCCGTTCTTGGCAAGCGTGGGCCTCAGCCTCCACCTTCGCTTTTTCATTCGTTGCCTCCCTGAATGAAAGCTGCAGAGCATTGAGCTGCGCTTCGACCTCAGACACAAGCTTCTGCACTGTCTCCAGCTCAGCATCTGCATCAGATTTGGCTCGTCGGGCTTGCTCGAGTGTATCCATGAGCGGCTTGACACGTACGTACACGTGGTGGAAGGCCACAATGTTCACAACCCAGACGCACAAGTTCGCCGCAGCGAGCGACTTGGCTTTCATCTTTTCGTAGTTGAAGTTCGGGTCTTCCAGGATTGGCTCGACACGCGTAATGATCTCGGCTGGGATGTTTTCCTTGTCGAATTGCTCCAGCGACAGCTTGAACACATCCACCTTGGCCATCATCTTCTTCGCGTTGTCCCACGTGAAGTTGGATTTCTCGTTCTTCAGCATCATCAACACTGCAGCAGTGACCTTGTCGACACCCGGCGGTGGCTTGCCCATGGACTTCAGCTCCGTCAGTGACGCTTTGTTGAGACAGTTCACGGCTTGTTGGGCTGCATCAAGAGCTGGCTTGGCGATGGCTAGCTCTACGGACGCCTGTGCTTCAATGTTTGATGCTGTCTCAGCTGCACGTGCGGCTTTGGCTCTCTCTTCATCTGCACGCTTCTGTTTGATCTCGGCATCGCCTCGCTGTTTTCCCATTTGCTCCAACAACGCATCGGTCGCTTTTTTCCGTTCTTCGACTTTCTTCATTGTCTTCTTCAGCTCCTGTTGCAAGTCCGCAACGTTCTGGGCGGTTTTCTTCAGCGTTGCGAGTCCAACATCAAGTCGCTGGATCTTGAGCCGCTGAGCATGACGCTTGGAGTGAAGAAGCGACTTGTAAAAGCGAATGAGCTCCAAGAAACTCGTTGGCGTGACGTAGTTGAACCGGCCGTACTGTCGCTCGTAGGCAACACTGGCGTGTGTCACTGACAAATGCATCTCTGCCATGTGATGGCAAACATTTTCCTGTACAGCCGAGGTCGCCAGCTCCACGTCTTTGAGAAATTGCATCGATACATCGACAAGCGCCTCACGTGGCCAAGGGTGGAACCAATCCATAGTGCAGCTTCCACTCACCAACGCCGGGAACTGACGACAGCGCACGCGGAGATCATTGCCCACAGGAGAACAGGCCAACAACAGATGCAGGTTCGCTCGCACCCGCTCCAGGAAGAACGCCTGGAGTTGCTCTTTGGTATCTGGGATACCCCGCGCCTTCGCTTCCATGCGCAAGCTCGACGTCATCGCGTCCGCTTCTTCTGGAGAGAACAGGTCTGGGATCTCACACGTTGTCAGCATGTCGTTCACGTAAATCAAAAACCTCTCGTCGACGCTGAGCTGGGAGTCGGTCATCAACAGCACGAGTGGCTTCGCTGGACGGACGCCAGCCTTACGGAAGATCTCCTTCAAGTCCTCTTTCAACTCACTGACGCCATAACTTGGCGTAGCGCTCATCGAAAGAGTGTGCATACTGTAGCCACAGATGAATGAAGCCAGCTTCGACAGCGACTGCTTTCCTGACCCGCCAACACCAATCAACAGACCGTGACCGCGTGGGTGGAGTAGGATTCGCACGATGCGAGTGACGTGTTCTAATGCTTGGTCGAACAGCACGAGATGCATGACAGGATGGCTTTCGTTGTATGCTTTCAGTTTCGCTTCGACGGCCGTAGTTAGCTGTGCCTTGTCCATCACCGGCGTATAATTGATAGCAGAAGCCCCACCACCTCCTAGACTGTCGTCTGAACCTCCTGGCGGTCCCATCGATTCCACGCCTCTGCCCACGAAGCTCGCGCACACCAGCGGCGTTGCAAACACCTCTGTCGGATCATCTTCTAGATGCTTCTTCACTTGTTCGAGTGCCATGTCCGTGAACCGCTGGACTTCACTGGCAGTTGCCATACGATCACTGAAGACCCGATAGCATTCATGCAGCCACAGCCGCGCGAGTTTCGTCGTGTTTGTCAGATAGGACTCGGGACGAGCCAGCGAGAGCCCTTGGAAAACAGCGCTCAGCTCACGCAAGCTGAATATATAGTGGAACTTGGTTGCAGTGGGAAGGAAGTTGGCGCGCACGTCAGCATAGAGATCGATCGACGCAGCGACCAGTGCGGGTCCACACTTCTTCAGCTTATCAGAGAAGTGCTGCAAATGGTGCGTCAACAAGGTCGAGTAAATCGCTGTGAGGTCGTTCTTCCCGGGCATGTGCACTGCAAACGTTGCGAAGTGACGCTGCAGTCGCGGATTGATGGTAAATGAGCCAGTCTTTTGGTTCATACTGGCCACGAACTGCACATCCTGGATTGTTTTCTTCAGCGTGAGATCGTGACGGTCATACCAGGCACCATAATCGATAAACTGCCGAAGCAACGCCATTGGGGTCTGCGTTCCGTACGCCTCCACGTAAGGCATGTTGAGGTCGTCGAGAAAGTAGATGAGTTTCCGGTTCTGGAGTGGTCCAAATACACGTCCAGACCGCTTCTCCACGTATTTTTCAAGCCGCAGCTGGAGTTGCTTGGCGTCCATGAAGTGGTTCATCACGATGTGCGCGAAGTGGAGCTCATCACCGTCAAGGTTTCGAAGGTGTTCACTCATCAGCGATGTCTTACCCGTGCCAGCACCGCCTACAAGAAGAACAGGGCACGCGCGTGCGATGAACAGCTCCAGTAATGCGTGGATACGTGTCGATTCAACTGTTGGCACGATCACTTGATGCGCTGGCACGTCGCTGAGTTGTACCATCCCAGCGAACGCCGGTACACGGTCGCTCCACGGCAGGAATTCGTTCCGGGTCGCGTCGAAACAAGTATCGAAAATCGTTTGGTCATGAGGATTCGTGGCTGGAGCAGTAGACGTGGAACTGCTGCTTGTTGGTCCTGACCCCGCTGTTGTACCGCTGGCTTCGGGCTTCTTGAACTTGGCAATCAACTTGAAGTAGGTAGAGAACACCTTACGCTGGTCGACTCCTCCTCCGCTACCACCGCCGCTGCCGCCTCCAGCAGCACTATTTCCACTGGCTTTCTCACTGTCTAGTGCACCACCAAACGCCCACATCGCGCAGTAAATGAACGCGTTTTCCAGAAGCTCAGGCGTCTTGTCCGAATCACTCAGAGCATTCAATGTACCATCCAGAAGTTGACATAGCGTCGAAACAATGGCGATTGGAGGAAGCGGGACGATCGACACGAGCTTGTGCTCCTTCATCATGTGGAAGAGTGAGTCGACGTACTTTATGAACAGTGACATGAGCACGTTTTTCTCGTCCTCTCGTCCGGCTCGGCGAGCGACCCAGGATTCGGCAAACGGCTGCCAGCCAATATCTGTCTCGTTCACGTAGATGATACCGGCACGGGAGACTGTGGCGGGAGTGGCGTTCTGCAGTGAGTGGATCTCAAACACCATGCGCATGGACTTTGTCAGTGGAATACGCTCATTCGACACGAGCGTGAGCATCTTGTTGTCGTCCATGACGGTGTTCATGGACTCGATCCAAACCGCGTCAATATCCCCATCAAGCACGACCCATTTGTACTGCTGTGTGGCGTTGTACGGCGCCATATCCTTCGACATGTTGCGCATGATACTCGACAGAACACCATCTCTCCAGTCATTCTCAAGCGTCATGTAGCCATACAACTCATCCGCTGCGATGGCCTTGGGGTTCACACTTTCGTACACTGTCGACGGCTTCGAGAGACCGAGATTATGGCAACCAGCGAGTGTGGACCAGATCGAAGTCTTGCCACAGCCGGCAGGGCCAATCAGCATGACGCTGTGGCGCACATTGAGAACGTCGTCAAACTCCAGAACCTTCTTGATGAAGCCCTCCTCTGGCTGAAGTTTTTGTGCTGCACACACAGCAACGCAGGAATCTCGTAATACATCATTCGCCATCTTCGGCAGCGTTTGGGACGGGAACAAGTCATTCAATAGACCAAGAAACACTGGGTAGTCGGCAGGCAGAAGCCGAGGGGTGTTGAAGTCACGTAGAACTTGCATGAGAACTTTGTCTTCGTTGGCCTTGGCTCCACCGGCACGGCGAAGCAGCGAGCCTGCCACCAGCAGCACGGACTTGACCGCACGTAAGCCCCAGTCGTAGTGCTTCTGCTTGGAAAGCAATTCGCTGCTGAGATCGTAGAGCGTCACGAACTTCACAGAGAGCACTCGCGCCTTCAGGAAGCCCTCTGCCATCAGCATGTTTTCACAAATCGGCTGCAAGTCGGGCTTGATCATCGCGCACGAACGGAACAACGCCTTAAGGTTTTCTGGAAGCTCTGCTCGTCCAGCGTATCCAGGATTCATCGTGATGAACAGCCCCACTGTCGGTACAAGCGAAATCGTCTTTCCGAAGAAGTCACACGACCCGACCATTGGTGTTGATGCTAGGGCTTGAGCTTGGGCTTGTGCTGCCGCCATCGATGCCGTCGCACTGCCTCCACCTGATTCACCGGTATTAGCGTCACTGCTACCGCCGCTACTACATGCTGTGACAACGCGATGAAGCGTCGCAGCCAATGGGAGCAATGCATCGAGAATGGTCTTGACTTGCGTCGCCACCACTGACAGTACTTCGACGGAGATACGATTGAACTCATCGAAGCACCCCCACGCTCCAGTCTGCGCGAGTCCTTTGAACACGTCAGCCATCGTCTTGTAGTTCATTTGATCGCTGCAGTTGAACACGTAACACTGCAGTCCCAGGCTACGAGCGAGATCTTTCGTTGTCTCCGTCTTGCCTGTGCCGGCGGGACCAGCTGGAGCTCCTCCGAGACACAATCGAAGCGCGGTCGTGAGCGTCACGTAGCATCGATCTGTCAACGGCGTGATCACCAAGCGTCCGCAATTACCCGTGTACTCATAGCTGTAGAATGACCGGAAGTCGCAGATCTTGATCACGACGTCGGCTTTCTTCTTGGTTGTTTCCATTTGAATAGCTGCTGCAGCACCCGAGCCACTGCTGCCAGGAATGTAATATCGAAGTTGGGACTGCCACGGAAAGTCCAGGGCGCTGCTTACCTTCTTGGCCATGAGCGATTGGACCACATCACGAGCATGCACGTCGATTGTGATCAGCGTGATGATTTTGGCTCTGTCCAACGCTGGGAGGGAGCTGTTTTGAACGAGTTTGATGAGCTCTTCGAGTCGCACGGTCGACACGTCAACGTACTTCTTCAGCGCGTCTTCCGTGCCGTTCTCAAGCTCTTCCAATGCAGCCTCCACTTCTTCTGTCCAGACAATTTGGCTCGCGAGCAAGGCGACTTGTGCAGCGTAGTCAAATACCCACGAGTGTCGCGCTTGCTCGACGCCCCATAACGCGCTCGCTTCTAGAGCGATCGCAAGCGAGCTGCGAAGGGTGTCTTGCATGATCCGCACGAGATCATTGAACCAGTTTTCGACCGCACCGTGGATTAAGTGGGAGTCCACAAACCGCACGACTTCACCCTCCTTCGACACCATTGCCATCGCTAGATACCTTTGCTCTACAGGCTGTGGTGTCATGCTGCTGGTACGTCTCTTGGTTGCTGAGCTCCCTAACTCTACGCCTGCAGACGTCGGGGCGATTGCATCAAACTCGAATTGTTGGATGCCATCGAAGCAGTTACCAAAGTGCGGCTGCAGCTTCGGCGGTGCATTGCCATTCGAGAGGATCTCGAGCAACGAGGCATTCGAAACGAAGTAGAACCGTGGAAACACGTCCTTCTTGCCATCCAGGTACTGGTTCAGCGCCTTCTGGCAGATCTCCAGCTCGCCATGGAGATCGCGTAAGACGTTTTCACGTCCTTCGCGCTGGCAGCATGCCACTAGCACTTGTGGATATGCAAGGGCGTCCATGAAGAGCTCCTTGATCTCTTCATCGACGTGCTGGAAACGCTTGAATTCTTGCGGGAGCTGGCTCTGAATGTCTCCAGCAGAACTCAGGAAGATTGATTCGAGGGAACACCACTGACGCTGGAGAGAGATCCACAGCTTGAGGATCACGTCCACATTGCCGAGACGCAGTTGCCAGTCAAACACCTTGTCTTTGAAGTATGCAACGAATTTTCCCATGGATGCCATTGTCTGCAGCTGCAGTTGGTGGTCTTCAAGACATTCGATGATCGCATTCGGTGGCTTCAGGATACGTAGGTCTCCACTATCATCAGCCGAAGAACCGTTCGCCGGATCATCCTCTTCATCATCCAGATTTTTCTGGGCACTCTTCTTGAGATTGGTATTGCTGCTTGAGGATGCGAGTGCTGCTGTTGCCCCTGCTGTCTTAAAAGGTACGAATTCCAGAGTGAACGTGTTCCACGTCGTCTCAATCGCTCCCAATTGCTGCTCGATCTTG
This sequence comes from Pythium utonaiense, assembly GCA_023334595.1. Classification (NCBI taxonomy): domain Eukaryota; phylum Oomycota; class Peronosporomycetes; order Pythiales; family Pythiaceae; genus Pythium; species Pythium utonaiense. The sequence continues at coordinate 15,093 of JAADVE010000204.1, read as the reverse complement.
AACTCACGGCTCGCAACTTCGACGAGCTCGTTCACTTCGTTGACAAAGCGGTGCAGCTCTAGCCGCAGGACCTCTTCGAATTTCAGCTGGGACGATGAGTTTCCAGTGGACGATGACGACGAGCCTGAGGGTAGTGAAGACCCTGATGAGGCCAGATCAAAGTGCTTGCGTGTAAGCACCATCAGACTCTTCCAGTGTCGCTCTCGCATCATAGGTGACTTGAGACTCTTGACTAGAGGCAGCACGATGACCATGTGCTGTAGCTTCTCCTCCAGCGACTGGTAGATCGGCCAGTCCTTCACGCGATGGGCCACGAACTGTTTCATGCGCAGACGCTCCAGTTCATCTGCTTCTTCCATCAGCGCGTCGGTGTCGAGATCATGCCACAGCATTTGCTGCCACTGCGAGTACACCGCGTCTTGAAGCGAGACAAAATCCCACACTTGCTTGAGTACGACGAGGTCACTTCGCACCACGGAGAGCACGTCGTTTTTACTTGGCGCTAGCTCGAACATGTCTTCCAGCTCCACGAGGCGTGCGGCTTCCTGCTCGAATTTGGCGAGCTTGTCATCGTACACATCCAGTTGCGCGTAGGCTTCGGAGATTGACATCGTAGCAGCTGAGAAAGGAGCGGCAGTATGAAACTCAGACTTAAGTGTTTGCAACTGACGATGGAAATCGGTAATCTCCACGCGGATACTCTCCACCATTTGGCTCTGCATTGGCTGGATCATCTCCTTCTTCTTGAATGTCTTGTTGACCATACTCTCCCACCGCAGTGGCACTTGCTCGAGGAAGACAAGCACGTTGTCCTTACCAACGTAAGACATGTCGAGTGCAATCCCGTTCTGCTTGAGCACCAATACAATCTCTTTGAGCGGACCGAAGCTCACGAGCAGATCTTCTCGCATCAGCCGACGCACGTCACGAATGTGATGCATGCACACCATCAACGCACTCTTCTCTGATTCGCTATCGAGCTTGTGGTCAGAGTTGCCGTCGATCTCCTGGTCGAGTCCGAGGTTGACACGGATGATGAACTGGTCGAGCCAGCTAAGCTGGTTCACAACACGGTCGTGTAGGTATTGTGTGAACATGTAGATCCACTTCGTCACCCACGTGGACAGTGCCTGCTTGATCGGCAGAGAGTTGACACGCACGAAGCCGACGTCTTTGGCGTGCTTGGACTCCGAGATCTCGTTCTGAAGTGCCAAGAAGAACTGGATCTTCTCTTCAAACTTGCGCAGTTCGAGTAGCTGCGCTGGCATGGGCGGAAGCAGAGACTGCACTGCTGATGGGGCTGGTGCTGCGGTTTTCTTCGTGACACTCGAGCTCGACTTGGCCGAATGCCCGCCATTTACCAGGAGCGGCGATGGGTATTGGTCCGCGTACTTGACTTGGTGACCTACGCCGTCAGTTCCATTTGTCTCTGGTGGCGTCCACGCGGTTGCAAGGAACTGGGCGAACATGACCGGCAAGTCTGTCGTCCACAGGTATTCGTACTTCGTCAGCTCGACTCGGAATGCCGCAGTTGCTACTTCATTATGGTCCAGGAACTTGGAAATATCCGCGACGAGCTGCTGAACGTGTACGTTCTCACGCATCTCCTTCAAGTAGGAGCCCTCAGAGCTGTCCAGACGCTTGAAGACTGTCGCACAGTGCAGAATAGCTTCGACACGCCTCATAATGACGTCTCGAAGGCCAGTCTTCGCTGCATTGGAAGGAATCCCAGGGAAGTAGACGATGTCCTTGCCGTAGAGATCTAGCTCGACCTCCAGAAGTGCTGATAGATCGTCGTGTTCGATGCGTTTGGGATCCAACTGATCACGTAAGTGCCCAAGACTCTTGAGTACAACCTTCGACAGGCCGTCTTCCACCATGGCGCTGACGTAGTCAACATAAGCTCGCCAGTCAGGAGATCCTTGCGATACGCGTAGTGTCTTCAGTGAGTCCTTCAGTAGGCGATGGATTTCGTTGCCTCCTTCTTTGATCGTATGATATTTCTGTTGGCACAAAACCTTCTGAAGCTCCTCAAACTCAGTGGTACTGAGCGGTTTGGCCTTTCGCTCAAACAGTAACGGCGGTGCGATCCAGTTCTCAAGGAGCTCCGTCACACGAGACTGGTGGGCCTTGAGCTGGCTTAGTAGCGTGTTCGCCTCGTTCACATCGGTCATACTCTCCTTCAGGAACACGTCGATGCCATGGGATTTCCAGTTCAGCGCTTTGATTCCTTTCGACAGAGCTTGATCCATACGATCCAAGTGAGTCTTTACGAGCGGTCGTTCCACAGGTAACAGCATCGCGTGGATGCTATTGTACATATCCACAATCAGCTCCAAGTTGCCCGTTTGACGGCGAAAAACCTCCGCGCGCTTGTAGATCGCAAGGGCGTCCTCTGGAATCTCCAAACCCAGCAACAAAAAGTACTTGACTTCTCGCAGTAGCTGCACAAGCGCGGCGTCAAAGTTGACAAATAGCGTTCCTGTTTGGAGAGGCGATGGAGTTGAGGTTGGTGCTGAAGGTTGAGATGACTCAGAAGCCACAGCGACTTCACCACGGCGAAGTAGCGGAAGCTTCAGCTTCGCTTTAGAAGATGTCTCAATCGACACGCCCCACTTCTTCACCATTTGAACTTCATACTCTTGTAGCATCGCCATCACATTCGTGTACAGCTTGATCGCCTCCTTAGAGTCTTCTCGCTCCATCACGAGTCGTGGTGAGATCTTTTTGAGCTTCTCCATGGGGAATTGAATTCGTTCCGCAAGTCCACGACACCACGTCACCGATCCAGCAAATGGGGGGAGGTTCGGTGGAATGGGCGGCTCCTCTCGGTTCTCGATGAAGATTTGCTGCACAGTGTGAAGATCATCCGCGTAGCTTGCGATGAGCGCCGTGTACTTTCGTTCCAGTTCATTCTTGATAATCTGCCGATCCAACAAATCTTCAAAGCAGTCGAGACACTTGAAACGACCGTATATCGTCTTGGCGTCATCAAACGCCTGGTTGATCACACTCGCAAGGCGTCGCTCGAGCTCCTTGTTCTTGCTGCGAAAGTTGTAGAAATCATCGTCGAAATGCTTGGCATCCAGGTCCATGAGGTCGTAGTTCACCGACTTCATCGACGCCAGGGTTTCTTGGAAGTCGGCGAAGATCTGGTGGACGCTCGTGGTCAGCGTCTTGCCCTTTGTCCCACCAATTTCCATCACCGAGAGTTTCTGGAACTGGTAGATCGTCTGCGTGAGCTCCAGTACGTCGTGGCATCGCTCCAAAAACGCATCCAGACGAATGAACAACGCGTTGTTCTGGATACGCCAGGGGTTGCCTGGAATTTCAACCACCGACTTGGCCTTGTAGTCGAAGTATACGGACTTGAACTGCGCGCACACTTGCAGACAGTTTAACAACATCTCATTTGCCTTCTCCAACTCGTCAGCGTCGATGAGCTCGAACAAGGTCTTTCCGTTGAGATACTGCGTGGCCTTTCGGATGATTTCGTTGCATATCTGACGCACGAGCACCACGAGCCGTGTCGGCGTGTTGTAGAAGCGTGAGCACTTCCACACTAGCAGAATCGAATGGCATATCGGTCGGAAGAGGTTCTTGATCTCCAAAAAATCCTGTGCGGCGATGAGCTGGTCGAACCATTTGGTCAGTGGCTGCAGAAAGTGGATGTTGTCGTTGGCCTCAGCACGCGCAAGAAAGACCTCCTTGCACAGCTTGGCGAACGGCACGTTGTACGTAGACTTGGAGGAGTCCAGATACTGCAATACCTTCCGAATACCGTCCGACTGGAGTTGCGCAAAGATCGAGTTCAAGTTGCGCGCCTTGCCAGCCCAAAACGACAGCTCTTCCATCGGCCCTGGGTGCACGAATGACGGATGCTTCTTGTGTAAAGTTGTCTCGGGGTCTTGCTTCAGAATATTCTTGATCTGCTTGGTCCACGTGATCAAGCAGCCTTCTAGTCCGTGGATCTGGTCCTTCACGAGCGGTGCAGCGTTTGCTGCTGCCAATGCCGACGTCCCGATCTGGGTCAAGCTCTCACGCACTCTCCCACTGGGCAGCGCGTGAGTGCTATTCGCCGCTGCGGCTCCATTATTGTTCGTCGACTGGTTCTCAGTGAGCACTTGGTCCCAGGGCAGCGGTAAACACGTCGCACCACGCGTCTGGCCCACCGTGATCTGCAAACTCGAGAAGAAGCCGTGAACATTGTTGAGCACCGAGTTGGTGACCATCTCGGGCCACATCTTCTGGTTGCGTGGGTTTCCGATCAGAGGGATGTAGATCTCCTGCAGCAAATGCGCCAGAGACTCGAGCGCGTTGCGTTCCAGCGTGCCCGAGAGGATATCTTCGTGGGGCCTCTCCACGTTCACAGCTCCCTTGATGGTCTTGGCCATGTACAGCACGGTCATCGGCGTCTTCAGCACGGGCGAGTCGCCGAACAACCTCGGTGGAGGCGTCGCGTAGACCTTCAGGTTGCCGCTGAACTCGCTGCCATGGTCCGTAAACAGCAAGAGCCTGGCGTCTGGAACGTGGAGAAACTCAAACAGCAGCGGCGCGACGGCGTCCGAGGCAAAGAGCTTGTGCAGCTTGTCGAGCTTGAGTGCCGGGAACGTCCGCAGCACGAGCTTGCGGATGAATTCCACGCGAGGATCGTCCTTCGGCGGCGGATTCCCAGCGGCCGAGGACGCCAGCGACGCCGTAGACGCGTGGCTCTGGTTGTGCGACGGCGCGTCCGCCGCCGACGACGACGTAGACGACTCCGTCTCCATCACTACGCCCAGCGCTTCTCACTCTCGCAGCGTACTTGTCGTGGCAGGCGTCGTGGATCCACGCGGTCTCGTGTCGCTCTTCTCTTCTTCTTTTTTCAACGGGAGGAAGGCGCCGCGTGGGCGAGGGGACGCATCGACGGTCGCGAATAGCAGCAGCGAACCGACGCATCGAGAAGCGCGACGCTATAACAGCGAGAGTTAGAAACCCACTCGCACGCATACACACGCCCACGCACACGCACACGCACCCCCAGTGCGTCGTGGGCGACGGCAACATCGGCGGAGAGGGGGGAAGTGGCGGGAAACCGAGGCGACAGTACGGCGGCTCTACGGCGACCCAGGGCGTCGCGGAAGGCCCTGAGGAGGACGAATGGACACGTCATCGAATGGAAGCGGCATGCATGCACGTGGGTGCCATAGTTGTCTCTCAAGAGAGCGTCGAGGACCCGCGATCGGGGGATCTGCTTGCCATTCGCTCCATATTCAGATTTGAAAATGCAGCCCAGAAGGAAAGGTACTGATATAACGTCAACCCTTGAGGGTACGAGTGTAACCACAGTGGTTAATTTTACAAAACAAGGTACACATGATTCAACAAAACTCATTTTACGGTATGCTACGGTTCCGCTGAGGTTACGGTGCGTCACCGCGCTCTGTCAATGGCACTTCGACTTGGCTTGTCGACGCGCCAGGCGTCTCCGCTGCGATAGACCACCGCACGCATGTTCCATTTCGCCCACGTCTAACGCTCTCGCCGCCAACACTTTCTCCCCCGCGCCAACACTTTTAGACGCCAACACCAACGAAAATGGCCGCCGCCACCACCACCAATGCGACGGTATCCGCTGCATGGAGCGTGTCCTCCACGGTCTCCTCTGGCTCCGAGACCTCCTCTCTCGCGCTCTCCACGGCGCCAGCGAAGGACGCGCCACTCCCTGCGTCCGACTTGGAGCTGCGCCTGCTGCAGGCGTTCGGCACGTTCGCCAGCCACAAGCTCGTGAGCTCGTACTTGTACGTGAAGAAGTCGTCGCGTTTGCTGGGTTTCCTCGCGTCCGCGACCGAAAGCGTGGCCACGAAGAGCGGTCTCGTGGCGCTCGTGGGCGTGTTCTTCGCGCAGTACCAGCGGCTCGGCCACCCGCTGGTCCAGTACGTCGATGAGGCCATGGGCCGACGCATCATCGAGGCGTTTGTGAGCCTTCTCGTGCTGGCGAAGCAGCAGCAAGAGGCACAGGAAACCACGGCGTTGGCGCTGGAGAACGGCGCCACGGACGCAACGCTCAAGCTGACGTACCAGGAGCGTCTCCAGGCGCTGCTCCACGGCGAAGTGCCGCGTCTCCAGGCGGTGCTGGAAGATCTCCAGCGACGTGAAGCCGAGGCCCAAGAGAAGGCGAACAACGCACCGCCCGTGGTCGTGATGGATCTGCAGGACTTCGTGTCCAAGGACGAAGTCCAACGGCTGCAGGAGCAGAACCGCGAGGCGCTGAGTGAGAAGGAGGCGGAAGTGCTGGCGCTGAAAGAGCAAGTGAACGCCGTGGAGCGAGCTCGTCAGCAACTGGAGCAGGACCTCACGGACGTCCACAACTACCAGGAGAGCGAGCGCGGTCTCCGCTTCCAGGAGATGGAGGTACGTTACTGACGTGGTGAAAGAACTGCTTGCTGTGTCGCAGTAGATCTGATAGAGTGCCCTTCTGTTTGTAGGAGGAGTTGGCACGCACCAAGTTGGAGGCCAACCAGAAGGCCCACGACCTGCGCAAGCTGGAGCTCGTGGTGGAGGGACTGCGCCGCAAGCGCTCGCTCAAGAGCAAAGGAAGCCGCTCGAACCTCACGCCCAGTGTCGCCAGCGTACGTTTGCATATGCTCTTGAACCAGTGTGGTGTTGTGGAATGGAAGCTGACGCTCGCTTTGCTGAATCCACAGTCTGATGCCAACGACGAGAGCCTGGAGACGCAGTAGTCGCCGTCATCTCCATGCTATCCCTTGTAATTGTACTCTGCGTGAACCCTCCGGCCATCTCTTCCCATCCACAACCTGTCACACACCGCACACCTAGGGGATCCGCCAGCGAGGAGAGGAGCGACTCCGACAAAGACCCCGACTCATCATGGAGACGCAGGTCCAGCCACTGCTCCAATGCCCCGAAACGGACGAATCTCCTCTTCGTCGACTGTGATAAATGGAGCCACCGGGCGACTGCACATCGCTGCATGCATGTGCCCTCCATCCCATCCCAGCACGCGCGTATCTTTCCTGCTTCAGGATTCTCCGACCTGGGTCCTGCTTGGTCCCAAGGTCGCTGCGTATCTGAGCCGATCTGAAACCGCTTTTACCTTCATAATCCGATATGCAGTGTGGACCACGCGCTAGAAAGTACACCACGACATCCTTCGCCACCCCATTTGACCTCCATAAAATAATATAGATGTAGTCCACATAACTGAGCTCCTCGACCTGAGCGGCCATGGAATGATCGACGCGCATATTCGTCCACACACAGGTCTCCATTCTCCGATTGAAGCGGTGCACCACCGCGCTCTCTCTCCCTCAGCACACCCGCCCTATATAAGCCAGCCAGCTTCCCCACCATGGCGGCCGCCTCTCTGACGCGTCAGCGCCTCGCGCTCTCGCTCACCACGCGCTTCTGTCTGCCGCACGAAGGCATGACCCAACTGGAGTACCTCAGTCGCGGCTCGGCGTTCCTTCTCGACGGCGCCGCGTCTCCTGCTGCCACGTCGTCCTCCCCACAGTCGCGCCTGCATGATATCAAGGTGCTCACGTGCCAGCATGTGGCGTGTCCGTGGCTCTTCCCCAACTACTTTGCCGAGAAATGGGACTGGCTCCAGTTCGTGAGCGAGGAGTTCGTGCAGCACTCGCTGCAGTTGCTCGAGTTCCCGAGCGACACAGACGCCAAGGGCAACCCAACCAACCTCAAGACCTTTCAGCCGCGCGTGCTCGTGGATATCCCACTGCTCCAGCAGGTGTGGCTGCATCCAGACCGTGACGTGGCGATGCTGGCGATCAGCGAAGAGGACGACGCCCGCTGGCAGCAGCTCATGGCGCAGTGGCAACTGCATGCGCTCACACTGAACACTGCGAGCTCCAAGCCAGGCGATCTGCTGTTGTTTTCCGGCCACAAACAGATCGAAGAAGACACGGCATCGACCAGTGACGCCAGCAGCGTTAGTGAAGACAGTAGCATCAGCGAAGAAAGCGAGGAGAGCGTCGTGTCTGTCGGCCAGTTCCCCAAGGAAGTGTATGGCCGCTTTGTGGGCCAAAGCGCACGCGGCCAGGCGTTCGCATGGAGCGAAGAGATACTGGAAGAAGGTATGTGCGGCGGCGCGGTCGTGAACGAAGCTGGCCACTGCGTGGGACTCGTGGAGGGCATCGTGCCTCCGTTCAATTCTGCAGCAGCCACTGCCGCGACCTCAGACGCCTCGCAGGAAGACCGAGAAGCCACCGCAGCCACTGCAAGGATGCAAAAGGCGCTAGAGAACCACGTCGCCTTCGTGCCGTCCGTAGAGATCGACGCATTGCTCAAGAACCCAGACCACTCCCTGCTCACAGGCATGGCACTCATGTGAAAATAGAGACACACCTCCATTTGAAACCACTCATTGATTCACTCGAAGTGTACAAGCATCGTCTGCTAGTCTCGCTTGAGCTCTTGCTTCTTGGAGCACGCGTAGCAGTTGCAGCCGCGGCAGGTGCAGTCGCCCATAGACTTCCCACAGCCTACGCAGTCCAGTCTCGGCTGGGGCGGCTTCTTCGTGTGGTGTGGAGACGCTGCCTTGGGCGGATTCGCTTCCATGCCTAGCAGAGACAAATTCAAGTGATGCCTCTCGCCCTGAGAAAAAAACAGCCCTTGGGAGAAGCTGCGCAAGGAAGAAAATGGAAAACAGTGTGGCAGTTGAGAAGACCTTACAAGTCAAAATGGAAGAGAAGCTTTCACGGATCCAAAAGAATGCAAAAAAGAAATGCTAGCGTGACAGCAGCGACGATTGCCTAGATGCACGACAAAGCCACTCAGGGCAGCGGTCCCTTGCTGGGCTTGCCCCTGTAGCCGCGGCTGCATCGAGCGCAATCTCGCTCCTTGCACCCACTCACACCCCCATGACGTTGCCTCGCATCACCTGCTTACAGGGCTCCACTCCACCTCCCTTCGCCTGGTGTGTGAAACAACTCGAGCACTGGCATTTGCTATCCGTGCACGTAACGCGGCAGTTGCACTGCTTGCAGTGGCACACACACGAACACTCTTGATCTGCGCAGTGGCAAGTGCAGCGACACTTCGCCTTGATCACCTCACCAGTCGAACGCTTGAGCTGTGCGAGCTCCAGAGCTTCCTTGGCCCATTCCGCGCCGAAGTTACACGCCTTACTAGTAGCAGCCTTGGAGATGCTGGCGTGCGTGGAATCCACCATCGCCTTTGCCTCCTCCAGGCTTTGGCAAGTGAGCAGCGCACACACCACGGGCGTATCTGTCTGGATGTTCAGCTTCATGAGTCCCATGGTCGCTGCTTTGCTGACAATCTCGTACGTTATCGTTGCTCCTTGGACCATGCAACCGATGCCGATCACTACATCGACTTGATCTCTCTTGCTGTGGATCACTTGCGAGGCAGCAAATGGGAGCTCAAACACTCCCGGCACCTGGAGATGCGTGATGTCCTCACTAGCCACACCGCAGTGGAGCAGCTCATCCTTGCAGGATTGAGCGAGGAACCTCACGACTTCCTCGTCGAACCAGTGCGTGGAGATGATCGTAATCTTCAGTCCGTGGCCATCGAGCACCCGGCCAGAACGAGGCTCTGACTCGTCGAGGAGCGCGGACTTGAGAGGAGATTTCGTGGTCGCCATGCTAAGTCTCAGTTCCGAGGCGAATGTGGACCCAGTTGGATGAAAAAGAGAGACTGTGGGGCAACAGACAGCTTACCAAACGCCTCGATCACACGGTTAGTGTGGGACGAGGGGCGTAGAGCAGCATACGTTTGTCTCATAAAGAGACCAAGCAGTGTTGGATTATAAAACCGATCAAGGTTCTCAAACTAAGGGTGGATTTCAACAATCAAAGAAATGAAAATGACCAACCAATACACCTGAGGACGCCCCCTCTTCTCCTCGTCTCTCAGACGGAGCCTACGGCGATGGTTGCATCTTCGCGGCGACTTGAATGTGGCCACACGAGCCGCAGCGGTGTGGTGCGGCTTTTGATGGGTCTTCCTTCGTGAAGCATTCGTAGATCTTGCCGATCACCCCTTGCTGTTGACCGGACTCGTGACACTTGCAACCACAGAGCTCCATCGCATCCTTCGCCGCTTTGCGGGTCATGTGGGCCATGCTGATGGCCGATTGAGCCCACTCGACCCCAAAGTTGCACACCCGTGTCTTGCCAGCCTCGGAGAGTCCCGCGCACTGCCGCGCCTGGTGGATGTCCGTGCACGTGAGCACACCGTAGATCACAGGCGTCTTCATCTTCATCCCGATCTTCATCGTCCCACGAGCCACAGCCTCAGCGACAAAGTCAAACGCCATCGACTCCCCTCGCACGAGACAACCGACGCACACCACCGCATCCAGGGCCATGGGCGAGGCCTGGAGCATGCGCTTCATCGCATACGGCAGATTGTACGCCTCCTTGACCTCCAGCTCGTAGATATCCGCGCGATGCACTCCCTTCAGGAGCAGTTCCCCACGACACGCGAGAAGCAGGGCGTCCACGACGATCTTGTGCTGACGCGCGTACACGAGCCCTACACGTAGTCCAGTCCCATCAAGCTTCATACCTGCAATAGCACCAGGCTCCACCAGCAGCATGGGTGTCGCGACTGCCTTGTTCTCTGCCATAGTTTCCTTCTTGCCTCGTTGAAAGCACTGTGGAACTGGATCTCTCAACACACGAGCAGCTCCTGCATCCGACAGTTGAGACCCCGGAGACATGGCGCAGTGAGACGCGACGCTGAGAGGAGAAAGGCAGTAAAAGCCAACGTAAAACAGCATTTACAACTCCAAAAAAAGGAGGTTACGTGGGGTCTGGATGAGCACGCAGCCCCCCGGATTACTCCGAGGCGAGGAACTTGACGCCGTCCTCTTCGAGCGTCTCGCCGTCGATGATCGCGGCCTTCCCTTCGCTCTCCAGCACCTTGAGCGCCTCGCGCAGCAGCCACGGCTCCATTCCGTGGATCGCTAGAGACATTATAGATGAAGATTAGCAACCGCCACGCATGGAGTTGGTGAGATCAGAGACTCCATCCACGTACGCGTGCCAAGGGTCTCTTCGCCGGCGTACAACTCGTAGACCGTGAACACGTTGCCGATCATACCGCGCTCCTTGGCCTGGTAGAGAGACCGACAGCACGTGAGACCATGGGAACCAAGCCATGGGAGAGAGTACGAGGAAGGGGGAGAAGGAGAGAAGAGACGTACAAAGTCGTAGAGCTCGGCGGCCCACTCAGCAGGCTTCTTCCACATGATGCGGCAGCGCGTCTTGGTGTCGTCCTCCCACGCGCCGTTGCCGCAGCGGATGAGGTACTCGACGATGGACACGCGGCCCTCCGCCGCCATCTTGCCTGTGCATATCCACGCGATCGCAGTGAGAACCCACGCGCGCGAGAGGAGAAGAGAGAGGAGAGCGGAGAGATTTCCACGTACGCGAGATCTTGGTGTTCTCAAAGAGCGGCGATACGAAGGGCTGGAAGACGGGCTGGCCCTGCGTGCGATGGTACTCCAGGATGAGCTGCTTCCATAGCACGAGCTGCTTCTCTCGCGTGGCACGAACAGGCTGCAACCTGCACGTACAGGACGCCGCAACATCGCGCCATATTCAGCCCATGTGCCATCATGCTGCGACGTCGGAGCGGCATCAAGGCGTAGGGGTACGCTCGTAGTTTACGCCCAAGTTACGATGTAACCTACGACTTACGTGAAAAATGGGGGGAAATCGTAGTATTCGGGGTATGCGAACGCGTCCATCGTGGTAAAATTGAGGTGTGCCCGTGTAAATTACAGCGGTGGACGCTGGACACACTCGGCGACGGCTTGCGTGCTGGACTCGGCTGAAAGTGGAGAATATCCAGAGGTTTCAGCATCCAGCACCACAGTTTACACTGATTAAATACAGTTTGGACCATCCACAGGTGTTTTAAACACTCTGCTGTCTGCGACGTGAGATGCGAACATGGCTTCATCGCTGATGGACAGAGGAGACGAGATCCTGCACTGCTCGGCTACGTACCGGTATTAGAGATGTGCTTGCTCGTGCTGCATCAGAGCGGCCTCCCAGTTACAGACACCACTGTGCCACCTGATCGAAGATGAATGCAAACAACAACACAGCGTGGTGGAGTCAGAGGGGAAGCAAGTAATGGCTGGACGTCCTGAGCATTGGATGTCCCAGCCCCCTGTTGCCAACAGTGTACAAGCCGCTACTACAGCACGAGCAGTACGGTAAGTCGCTTGTCATTCGACCACGACTGTGAAGAGAGAGACTGTCGATGGCATCGAGCTGGTCGATCGCATCTGCGCCATCGATTGACGAGACCAAGTACGTCTGAGTGATGGTCGTTTTGGAGAACGTTCTCCAATTCCACCATCACTCACTACCAAATGTAGCCATGTTGATTGAGCTCTTGGAGCTCCTTGCTTGACTCACTCGACTCGTCTGCTCATTCTCCAATCCGCCACAGCGCCACAAAGCAACAACTTCAACACAGCTCAACATGATGTCGCCTACTATGGACGCCGCTGCACGCACGACCAGCACCGCCACGCGCAACGTCCGGTGTCTGATCGTCGGCAACGACTTCGATCTGGCCAGCGGCTCCTTCGCACTCGCAGTGGACGAGAACCTCAGTATCGACCAGCTCACGCAGCAAGTGCTGCGCAGTCTCCCGGCTGACAGCCAGGAGCGCATCGGCTCAGAGCTCCAGCTCTTCAAGGGCTTCGATCTGTACACCGACAACACCACGTCCACGCCCACAAAACCCAAGTACAAGCGCAACTCCATTGGGTCTATCACGTCCCCCATTGAGGATCTGCTCAAGACCACCACGCCGGAGAAGACTGCGAACAAGTACTTCCAGCGCAAGTACGCTATGCGCCAGCGAGCGTCGCTGGATGAGTATTTGCCTCGTGGTCGCAAGTGCGAGAGCTCGCGGATCGACGTGCTGATCAGCGTGCCCAAGTTCCAGTTGAGTGAGGATCTTGCTGATGTGGACGACGAAGACGTCGTCGACGAGTACATGGAGTCGGAGATCGATGCCGATATGGACTTTGGTGGTGAGGATGACGTCAGTGAAGCGGAGACCGAGGACACTGTAGCCAATCTGCCGTCTCGCAAGCGCAAGCGCGATCCAGTTGTGGATGAAGCCATCAAGACAGCTCAAGCTCCGATCAAGTGGCAACGAGCTCCGTGCGGTCGTGTAGTGTCGATTGAGACGCTGCGGATGCGGAGCCACTGCAAGCGCTGCCTGGCCAACCAGTGAGTAGAAATCCTTCCGGCACTGCATAATGTATTATACTCATGAGCTACCAAAGTATATTGTTCGCTGGGATGTTGCGTTCAAATGCAACAGGCAGCATTCGCCTGTAGTGAAAGCTTCCAAAGTGCGCAGTGCATGTGCTGAAGTTCGAAGTCTGTAGTGTTCAAATCTGTAGTGCGGAAGCATGCGGTGTACAGGGTGTGCACATTCTCCGACGGTGGCAGGTCAAGACCGTACTTACACAGGATCATTTCTATAGTATGCTCATTTCTACTTGGTTTTCTAAAGTAGACAATTCTCAATAAGCCCGATGATCGTATCCGGTTCCTCTCGTCGACTCGGGATGTCTGCTGGGTTGGTGGTGACTCTGTGGTCACCGCTGCCTGGCGTTGATGAACGTCCACTGTCGCTATTCCAAGGCAGTGTGAGCGAGGGGAACGATATGAGAGCTTGTTGACACCCTTCTCCACCTTACCACCGTATACACTATGAACTCATACTCACCACCATCTACATCAGCAATACTCTTTGCAGTCAATTCCCAATCACCAAAGCTAGCGATCTCATGAGTCCGTGTGGAGGAAGCCACTCGGCGTGACGAGCATGCTCTCGATCACTTGGACCATGACCTCAAAGTCTTTCTCGTAGCGGGATAGAAGCGGCCCTGCGATCACGGCCTGCGTCCACTTGCGCCTCTCGCTTTTGGTCAGCTTGGCTTCTGCAGGTGGCCGCAGGGATGTGCGGAGGTATCTCTTCACGAGACTCACGGGACCAGCTCGAGACGGGACGGCTTCAATCCGGATCCAGCCTTCAGATACTGCGCAGCCGCGAGCCTCAGACCCCACGAACGACTCCGCCTCCATCTTCGTGACGATCAATATGGAGCCGTCGCCAAGATCACGGGAGAGTATTCGTGCCGCCACTTGTCCCTGCACAGCCCCGGCACTATCGACGAGGCATGACACACCCATGAACCTGGACACCATGGCGTTCTCGTCTTCGTAGACATCCTGGAAACCCCATTAACAGTAAGTAAGGTACACAGCACAACAAGAGGAACTGGCTCCCCACGTACCATGCTCGTCTTGTGGTTGCTTGAGGGCCGCATCGTGCGCAACCACGTCGCGTTGGCTATGCACTGCACATCACCAGGAAACAACCACATACCCTGGCATACCATCTCCACCCCTTCTTCTGCAGGTATGGTGTTTCGGTACCCGGTGGTATGGAAGCACTGGCCCCTCCAGCTAGTAAACCCTTGAGTAGCAAACACCATTTCTGCTCGTGGAAGCAACGCGTCCAAGTCCCGCAGCTGAATGACTGGATCGATGGCGGGGCCCAAGTAGTTCACAAATGACGGGAGCTGCGGTACGACGAGTGCCTTCTTCAGATTTTCCACACCTCGACTGAGTGCGAGCAAATGCTGGGCAGCGGTGACCTGGGACTGCAGCAGCCTTCGTAGCTTTGCGTTCTCTAGCTCGGCCGTGAGCCGGCGTCTTCGCTGTGTACTCGCGAGCTGCTCCCATTCGCCTTGGAGTTCCACAGCTCTCAAGGGTCGTACCTTGGAACTCGCTCCTCCGACAAGAGCCCTGTTCAGCGCGACCACGTGCTGCAGATCTCGCACTTCAGCTCTCAGTGCTGTGAGTTGTTGCTTGCGAGGGTCTCCTCGTGGTCTATAGGGGGCTGTTGAAGCGGCTTTCACCTTGATTTTCTTGCGCTGACTGACGGCCATGTCGGATGGATCGCTGTCGATGTCAAGCAGCGCCCCAAGGTCGCCGCCCCATGCGTCGATCGCCGACAGTGCAGCGCTCAGCGCAAGCGCTTCGCTCTCGTTCCACGTGGCTCCGATGT
>JAADVE010000203.1:0-27243 GCA_023334595.1 Pythium utonaiense | reverse complement strand
CCTCGTGGTCGCGTCTTCGAGTGGTGCATCCGAATCCGATAGCTGACGAGGGTGGACGGCGACAGAGAGACCGAAGAGCTCCTCGCGAAAGCCGCGATGGCGCGAGGCGAGCGTCAGCTTATGGATCCGCAGGACGGGCCACCAAGGCGCCAAGAACTCCCATCGCGGCGGCATCTTCTCTACAAGACGAATAGTGTATCTTCGTACTTTGTGGACCACATCAGAGAAAGTACGGCATTCAGTGGCACACGTCTCAGATTCAAGCGATCCATTGGTCCCCTCCAGGCTGGAGGCTCCAGCAAGCGTCGCCAAGGTCCATGGGGCATGGAGTCGCCATTCCTAATGCCCTGGTGGTGCGTCCTGCAGTTCGATGATGGTGGTTGGCTTTGGAGAGGTTGCTTAGTCCGTGATCATCACATGGAAGATCGCGGCCCGGTGTTTCAAGACGTGAGGCTGACAATTATCGCTTCGATTGCTGCAAGTGAGACCGCGAAGCGCAGAGCGTTTGCGGGTTTGAGAATCTGCCTCGCGATCGCACCTTAGATGAGGTGACTTGACCAACCCAGCTGAGAAATCCATTCTTCACTGTATCCTCGGTTACACTAGTGCGAGCTATGGGCCAACACCGCTCCCTCGTACGGAGGATACACTCCAACTCGCACACGACGGTAGACCCTGTCGGCTGCCAAGTTGAAGATGTGCGTGATTGTCACATCTTCCAGCTCCACGGCCATCGGAATCATTGCCACATTACCAGCGACGGCGCTCAGGAAAGCTAGCTTCGCTCGCGTGGCCACGGGCGTGATGTTGATTGTGGCACCACTGAACTCATCACACAGTTCGACGAACTCGTGACAAAACTGCAGTCGGGAGGTTCGCTCGAAGTACTCCAGAATGGTGTTGTTCTCCAGCATCGCCCTCATCTCTGCAATGTTCATTCTCGTATTGAAGGGGGAAGCTTCATCACTGTAGAGAAGCTCTCGCACCGTTTGTGCTACGCGCTGGGTCGGATCGGACAGCGCTTCATAGAAGTGCGTGGCATACTGCGTATGCTCTTGCCCTCTCAGATGCCGGAGGTCCAAACTGGACACCTTGCATTCCCCTATCTCATACACCTGCTTGAGCTGCGGTAGGATGCAGGGATCTGCGCTTGGCAGGTGCAAACGCCGTAGAGACGGGCAGCTGGCCAACAACTCCACCAGAAAATGGCCAGACCACATCTTCTTCAGCGTCAGCGCTACTAGCTGAGGACCAAGCCAACGAAGAAGCGGGAAGATCCCACGACCTTCGTCGTTGAAAGATAGCGGCGCCTCCAAGAGGAGTGACTTGATAGCTCGGCTACCGATAGATCCCGTGGTGTGCTCACTCACTGCACGCTCGTCTAACACATCAGCTCGACGAAGACGACCCTGACCAAACGCCGGCAGCAGCACCACCCAGTCTTGACTACCCTGTGCCAATTCTTCGACCACATCAACCCACATGTCTTGTGAGATCTGAACACACTGGTGAACACCAGTACTCTCGTTCACGGGAGAAGGGTGCAACTTCAATCTTGAGCCTTTAATCACGAGCACTTGCCTGCGCGGTCCACCGACTCCGCCAATGGATGGACTGTCCTCAAATTCGGAGATGAAGAGAAGAGGCACAGGGTTCTCACACAGCAAGGGCTCGAGGATCTCTTCCATTTCGTCATCGCTGAACCGAGTGCCGGAGAGATCGACTTCTTCGATGCTGTGAGTTGCCCATCGTGAGAAGAGGGCGAAGAACACCCACCGCAGATAGAAACCCCGCTCTTCACTCTCAGGCGCGTCCCAACAACGCGAAACGTTTAGAACGCGAACGAGACGAGTGTGCATGAGAGCGGAAAAGATTTGAACCAAGCGATCAGGGTCAGGAGCGTATTTGATGGTCACTTCGTCGAAGATAGTTGCCGGTTCCACTGCGGTAGCGGATACGTGTGGTCGAAAGACGGCAAGAAGAGCGTCTCCAAAGAGTTCCGTAGAAGCCCAGTCTTCACTGCTGATACAGACTCGGTCGAACGGCAGTCGCGCACCACGCTCATGCCACGCGTTTATCTCCGCGACGGTCTCCTCTGTGAACGTGGTCGGGCTGACGTCCAATTCGAAGGGTGCACCTATGAACGGATACGACACGCCAAGTTTCTTCCTGAGCATATCGGCATCCTTGACAAGACGCATCACTTCTTGTGGAGGCCGAGCGATACTTGTGGCCACGCGGATGGAGATCTTCAGGTTCTCGCAAGCCGCGTACTTGTCAGTCTCACTTGGAGAGATCTGTGCGATCATTTCGCGTCTGGCTTCTTGGAAAGCTGGATCACGCTGCTCGATACGCTGGGGCGTGAGAAGGACATCTACTACACCAATGCGGTGCTTGATGCTGAAGAGCTGTACGCTCACACGGGTCAATGGAGCCTCTCGGTGGGTGTTCAGCACATACTCGGCGTCCGTGGGCGCGTCGAAGCGTTCTTCGCATGCATATGAACGTACGAACTCAATGAAATCATCACGATCGATGGCTGCCAGCAGAAGCGCAAGCTCAAGTGCGTCTCGCAGTTGAAGGATCGGCATGCAGGCCGCGCTGTGGCTGTGGCTCTCGATGTGTTCATCACACGTCGCGCAGTCTTCGTCGACGGACACAGAGAGACCGTAGAGCTCCTCACGAAAGTCCCGTCGCTGGCATACGACCGCCAGCTTGTGCTTCTCCAGCACGCGCCACCAGGGCCGCAGGAACGTCCATCGCTGCGTCATCGTCGCTGCGCAGTGCCGTGGATCGATCGTGCGGTCTCCGCAAGCACGTTCGCTGCCACACGTCTCAGATATCAGGATGCTCGTCTCAGAACTGATGTGCAGATTGATTGGCTGATGAGATGAGACTCTGGGTCTCTAAATAGTGACCCCGTGTCTTTGTGGCCAAGTCGGAGCTGCTCGCTCTTCAACATCGCAAACGCGGTCTTGCACACCAGTCAGCTACAGGAGAAACAGACGCGAGCGAGTACAATGGGCAATGCACTGGGCACTCCGCCCTCTGGGCCTCGGAGCCTGTCGCGTGGCGAGAAGAAGTCGGAGCCAGAGGAGTCGCCGCGTCGCACCTTCACACTCAAGGAGCTCTCGGTTTTCGACGGGACGCACGACTCTCCTATCTACGTTGCATTGAAGAGTGAGGTCTACGATGTTAGCGCGAGCCGCGATCTGTATGGACCAGGAGGTGAGTACCACGTACTCGCAGGCAAGGATGCATCTCGTGCGCTCGCCACATGGACGCTCACAGAGGAAGTGGCGGACTCTTTGGACCTCTCCGATCTCGAGGGTGAGTTTCTCGAGGTCTTGGAGGACTGGGTCAAGCGCTTCCGAGATGAGAAGCAGTACCCGAGCGTCGGGCGATTGCTGATCCCCATGGACTTGACACTTGACGAACTGCGGATGTATAACGGCGTCGACAACCTGCGTGGGACCGTGCTCGTGTGCATCAACCGCATGATCTACGACGTCACGGCGAACGGGCTCATGCACTACGGGCCCGAGGGAGCCTACAGCCAGTTCGCTGGACGGGACGCCTCCCGGGCTCTAGCGTGTATGTCGCTGGACGAAGAGTGTCTGGACAACCCGAACATCGACGACCTCAGCGACCTACAGCTCTCCTCTCTCACGGATTGGGCTGCAAAGTTCCAGCAGAAGTATGCGCCGATAGGAAAGCTGCTCGCTTAGATATGGAGATAGATATCCATAAATACGGATGTTGAAGTGGCCAAAATAAACCTCACATTCTTCTTGTCCGTAAAACCTTCCACTTCTGTCTGACTAAAACCTCCTCCAAGGTTTTTCTGTGTGAGAAGGCAGCTCTTTGGTTGAAGAGCTCCGCTAACAACGGAAACCCAAAGCTGCCACGGCAGAAGACGGTGAAGTGGGCGGAGAAATCCACGGGCTCTGCGTGCGTGGCGTCGACCTCATCGGGATCCCAAGCCGCTGGACGTGTAGCTCTTCGTGTGGGGGTCGCACTCGTGTTTCTCGCGTCTCTGTGAGTTTTCTGTGGCCGGAGCTAGCGATCATCTCGTCATGGGCAACAAGTCGACGCGCGCCGTCACGCCGACGGAGAAGGCTTTGCAGCAACTGCTCGCGCGGCCCAGTGCGCTGCGAGCGTCAATGTTTGAGCTGGCGGCGAGTGGCCACCATGGCGTGCCCAGCAACGCCAAGGCCATCGCGTTCTGTGGTCTCCAGGGCATTCTGGCGATTGGCACGGCCAGTGGACACGTGAAGCTGTACGGCAAGGACGGACTGGAGATCATGATCGAGGCGCCGCGATCCAAGACCAACCTGACGATTGGCGTCGTGCATATGAAGTTCACGGCCCAGCAGCGACTCGTTGTGACGTACTCGAACAGCTCCATCCGATTGTACCATCTCGCGAATCCAGCACGCGCCGAGGTCGAAATCCCTGAGACGTGAGTGGTGGCGGGCGGAGTTCTGGCCTTTGAAAGGTGGACATGTATCTGATATGTACTGCTGCCTTTGACGTAGGTGGACGCTGAGCACGATTGCGTGCATTGAGACGATCACGTACATGAACTTCCCGTACATTTTCGTGGCGCTCGACGATGGCGACATCCACGTACGTCCATCCACGTCTATACCCCCGACCAGTCGTACGAGAAGCTGATAACCGAGGTATTCGTTCCATTCATTAGGTCTTCCATGAAGAAACAGGAAAGCGTAGCACCTATATCATCACGCCGCGTGATTGTGGCATCACGACGTCCGAGGACGACAAGCACATGCAGTTTGTGTCCGCTTTGGCCGTGAATCCTCGCGATGCGAGCCAGCTTCTGATCGCGTACGAGGTATCAACGACCATCTTTATGTGGGATTTCACCAAACGTAAGGTGGTCAAAGACTTTTCCCTGGCCAAGACCAAGGGATCCACCAGCCAGGTCCCACAAGAGGAGCCCAACTCAGCGCAATCCATTTCGTGGCACTCGAGTGGTAAACGCTTCGTTGCTGGCTTCAAGTACGGTGGTTTTGGCGTGTTTCGAATCGACAAGCCGCACGGTCTCTATCACTTACCACCAGGTTCTGGTGAAGCAGTGAGGACCCCAATCACTCGCATTCAGTGGATCTGTGCGCCACCAATATCCCGGCACTCTCACCTCGCAGGGGCTGTTATATTCGACGGTGGCCAGGTTGAAGATGATAAAAACCACGCGCTCACGATCGTGTATCCTCCACGTGAGCTATCAGATGAAGATGCGACCACATCATTTGTCAAGTCAGAGCAACTGACTTGGCAGATGAAGAATATTCACGCTCAGAACTCTTCGGAGATCGCAGCGTTTGCAGTCGCCATGGATCAAGTCGACTACTGTTCGCGCCTCGCACCATTCTCTGTCATCATGCTTTCTGGGAACCCTCTCGACGGCAATCAGCCAGCCATCAGTGTGCAGTGTCTCCCTTGCTTTGTTCGACTTCGGGAAGAAGACAAGGAAGATTGGGAATGGATTCCTGAACGCCGACCTAAAGTCACGAGCCTTCCACCACCATTGCTACAGCAGAGCCCTATTAAGTCATCTATGGTCGTGAGCTTGGGTGGGTGCGATGGGAGTCTCCAGGCAGATTTGGCTGCAGCGATGGACACTGCCATTGACCCAGTAGCTCAACTGATGCTGCTGGAAGATTTCGACTGGCCCATCAACGGCGGAAGCGTTCTCGAGCCGCTGTTGAAGGGTTTCATTCCCCCATCTGCAGCGAACGGCGGTGATATGCAGTACGTCTTTCAGTCTGCTACGCTCCTTTTGACGGGTCACGTCAATGGATTTGTGCTCTTCTGGGAGGTGTTTGCTCCAGCGGAACGCTCCAGTCATGGTACCCTGAAGCTTCTTCATGTCGTGGACGTTGCTGGTCAACTATCACCTGAACCTGCGAACCGAGAAATCTCCTCCATGGCATTCTGCCGTGAATCACGAACTCTGGTGGTTGGCTTCTCGGCGGGCGAAGTCGCGCTGCTAGAGTTTGGACTACGTTCGCAAGTCGTGAAGACCGAGGCTCCAGTCAAGATCGAGGAAGACTCAGAGTCACCGCCCCTAGAAGGCGAAACATCGAGTGCTGTTGAAGTAAACGACGAAGATACCCAGTCCCAAGTGGATTCTGTCGGATACCACGTGGCGTTCAGCTTACACATCCACAGCAGCGAGATCAAGAATATCTGCTTCTCCACCACGTACAATTACGCAGCGGTCGCTGACGATGCCGGTGTCGTGTCCCTCATCGAGTTAAAGACCCACAACTACGAGCTCCTGATCTTCGACATCTCCTCAGACGAATCTGTGTCTGTGGACTCGCTGTTACTCAGTGAGTTGGTTCAAGTGACCGAGATTCCTCTCTCCACGCCTTCGGCAAGTCAGTCAATATCTCCAAATGGAGGGAAATCTGGCGCACCGTCTCCGCCACGTTTGCCATTTGACCGCCGCTCCAACAGCACACCCACTCCTGACCAGATCACAGTGATTCAGCACAAAGAAATCGTTCCGATTCTCTTTGTTGGACGAGGAAACGGCAAGCTGGAGATGTTCCACGTGCAAACAGCGAAGAAGATTGGTGAGTCATTCTTTGATCCTCACAAGACGAGCTCTCTATCATCGGTCATCATGGTTGGAACAAATGGGAAGCGTGTCGAAATCCGTGGACGTCCATGGAAACCCCTTCAGGTTCCCGGTTGTGTGGTACCTGTCACGCCACAAAACGAGACTAGCGAAATCTCCCCAGAGAGCGTCGCAGTAGAGGTAGCTCCTACTGTATCGGCTACCAAGCTCAGTGTTTCAGCGGACGTTGTTCAAATGACTGAGCGAGTCGTCGCAGAGGCTGTCTCGAAGGCAGCTGAGAACGAGATCAAGAGTACTCAAGTTGAAGCAAGGGAATCGGACGCCGGTGAGTTGGCCAGCACTCCCAGCAAGTGGCAGCAGACCAAAATCGTCGAAACTCGTGCCCCCGCCGGATCTCTCGGTTTGCATCTCTACACTGAAGTCGAAGAGCACGCGGTTGTCAGGGGGTTTGTGCTGGAAAACGAGAAGGCGCGAGCCCTTGCAGCAGAGGGAGTCAGTCCTGGCCACGTGATCGTCTCCATCAATGGCGTCGACCTTCTTCCGTACAGTCGTGGAATCATTTGCTCGATCCTGGAGAAGTTACGAGATCAAGAGAAAGTTATGGTCTTTGCACAAGGATTCGGGCCTCTTCCTGACAATGGAGCTGACCCAGAAGTCGGCTCAGTTCAAGAAGCATTGAAGGAAAAGCCGCGCTTCTTGCTGTGTACGTGCGGCAAATCAGTCCATCTTGTACAAGCAGTTCTCCCAAAGGCTGCTGAAATCGCGTCTGGGCTGAAAGAACAGCTACCAGCTCAACCGTTAGCTAGTGTAGACGTCTCTGCACACGTGGAGTTGACTGCGATTATCCGTGTCCCTGTCCAAGACCGTGTGGAGAACTGTGTCATTGTGATCGACCAAAGCAATCGTGTGTACGTCCTCTCCCTCATGACGCTCAACATGATCTGGAGTGGGGACTGCCCAGTACTGGGTAGTTCGTTGGATGGCGTACACTGCAGCATCTCGGCGAACGGCGAGCTGATCATCGCCAATGCCTTTGGAGAAATCGAGCGTTTCTCTCTCTTCGCAGAGGCAACCCAACGTGAGAATGCAATATTTGAACGCCTTGCCGTCAAGACTCGTGTATTGCTGGAAGAGCGAGCATACCCTTTCGACAAAGAGCAGCACGCAAGTCCAAAGAAGAAAGGCGGCATCGCCGCGCTCAAGAAACTTGTGACTGGATCCAAAGAGATTGGAGATCTCAACAAGGTGTTCCAGTTCTCAGCGGAGGAGGAAGACCGTCACAAACTCATGGGCAACCGCAAGTCGATCTCATCACCGAAGACAGACGTGGCTGATGGGGAAACAGACGAGAAGGCTGCAGTGAAGAAGACGTCACAGAGCCTCAACACCACCAAGGACGTGCTTAACCAAACCACTCAGGTATGTATTCCACTGTTGTCTCGTGGACGAGCTACGGGTACGATGGCGTGCTAATGATGTTTATGTGTGGGGCTACAGCGTCTCCAAGAACGTGGTGAGAAGCTGGGAGATCTCGCAGTCAAGACGGAGCAGATGAAAGACACGGCGGAGGACTTTTACAAGACCATGAAGGCTTTCAACGACAAGAACGCCAACAAGAAGTGGTACGAGTTCTGACCTCGCAGCTCCTCCATCACCACAGTCTCAGGCAGTAGATTCATGTTCACCACGATACAGCCAACATGGGTATGTATTCTATGAACTCTCACTCTTATCATTCTCGTACAGCACTCGAACGAGTGTGAGCCCTTGCGGTGGCGCTCCCTGGCCAGCCTTACCACGGTTCTTCGTCTCGAAGAGCGTCGGGAAAACCTCAGGCTCGAGCTTGCTGAGCCCCACATCCACCAGCGTGCCCACGAGGTTCCGCACCATCTTGTACAGGAACCTGTCTCCGTGGAACCGCAGCGTGATCCGGACGGTCTCGTCCTCCTCCTCACCGTCCTCTTGAGGGCGGAGCTTCTCCTCCAGCAGCTCCACACACTCCAGCGTGCACACGTTGCCCTTGCCGCCTTCGTCGTTCAGCTGGCTGCTCTTGGGCGGCGTGAACGCCGTGTAGTCCTTGGCCTTTGGCGCTGCCGTGATAAACGCGATGGCCTCTCGCATCTTGGCCGTGTCCAGCGTCTTCTTCATGAACCACACGTGCTGGCGACCGAGTGCAGGACGCACCGCGCCACTCACGACCACGTACTCGTAGATCTTGCCCACAGAGTTCGCGCGTGGATCGAACACAGCGTCCGCATCGTGGGCGAGCGTCTCCAGTGACCGACACACCACGTCTTCGGGCAGCCGCGTGTTCAGCGCGTCGCGGAAAGCCCGGTCGGTCGCAGTGCATTGGCTGCGGAACGCGACCACTTGGCCGCGTGCGTGGACGCCCTTGTCGGTCCGCGAGCAGCCCTTCACGCGCACAGACTCGCCTGTCGTGCGTGCGATCGCGTCCTCGATGGTCTCCTGGACGGTACGCATCTTGCCGTGCTGCTCTTGCGCCTGGAAGCCGTTGAACAGCGTGCCGTCGTACTCGATCACGCAGCGGCGATGGCGGCTTTGCTGGGTCTCCGAGAGTGGGAGAAACACGCTTTTCTTAAGCCTTTTGCCTGCATTTGCTGGAGAAGAGTCTTGCGCTGTCTTGTCCGTTGACTGCACTGCTGTGGACTCCTGGAAGCGTCGCTTGCGCTCGCTTCGCGTGAGCGCCTCACCGCCATCTCCATTCTTGCTCGCCATGGCGCGTCAGCCACTGCCATTGTCCAAGGCATGGTCTGCATAGGTAATTTCTCATTTTTAGATGTCTCTTTTGGTTATTTTAGATATTTATGAGGCTAGTTTAGTTGTGAT
Source organism: Pythium utonaiense (assembly GCA_023334595.1). NCBI lineage: Eukaryota > Oomycota > Peronosporomycetes > Pythiales > Pythiaceae > Pythium > Pythium utonaiense. The sequence goes on along the minus strand of JAADVE010000203.1, from coordinate 17,783 downwards.
GTGAGATGGCTACATCTGCGACGTGTGCCATACGTGCTCTCAACCAAAGCCTCGAGCCTTCTGTGACAACCGGGGCCGTTGCTGAACTGCACCTCGCTCGACGATGGCGCCTAAGAACGTATCGCTTGTACCGTAGACGGATGAACGGCAACTCTGTGTCTCTGCGGCGTGTTGGGTTGCGGCATCACCCCGAACTGCCACACCGACACGAGCCGATGATGGCCCGGTGCACAACCAGCTCAGCCGCCATCTCGAATACACGGGTGATCACAAGGTTGTCGAGCTGTAGCAACGCAGGAATGGACGCCGCACTGCTAGACGTGACGCTCAGGAATGCATACTTGGATCGTGGGGCGAGCGGGATCGTGGTGGTGTGCTTTGCCGTATTAAACTCGTCACACAGCACGTCGAACGCCACGTTGTCGGCTGGCGTGCACGTTCGTGTGAAGAATTGCAGCGTTGAGTTGTTGAAAAGCATCCCTCGCATAGCCGTGACTTCTTCAGCAGATATACGTGCAGGGATCTCGGGGTAGCTGATGAGGAGCTCGCGTACAGTCTGGGAAATGCGGTGATTTGGATCTGCCATGGCCTCGTACAGACGTATCATGTCTGTAGATCTGGGCAGAGGGCATATCGATCGAAACCGCAAGTGAGTAGCCTTGCAAGCTCCGATTTCGTAGGCCTTCACGATCTGAGGCACCTTACTTGTCCCAGTGATGGACAAGGTGAGTTGCTTGAGCGAGACACAACGCGCGAGTACGTTGAAGAGAGCTTCAATGTCGTGATTCTGGAGAACCAGGTCCACTTTCAACGCCTCCAGAGACTGACCAAAGCGGCAGATGAATGCTGCGATATCAGGCCCTCGCTCGGCGCAAAGCGGTGCTCCGTGCACACTTAGTGACGTCACTCCAGTGTTCTCTGTTGGTCTTTCCTTCCAGATACGCACTTGAATTGTGTCTGCTTGTCGAACGCGACACCTACCAAAAGCAGGCACCAGCACGAGCCAGCCGTCACTTCGACTGTCTTGACTAATGACATCGAGCCACATTTCTTCTGGAACCACGATGAACTCATTCTCGATGAACTCATCCTCGATTCCCTGTGGTAGCTCGGTCGAAAGAACGAGTTGAATGCGCGTTTTCGCTTGGACAAACACTTGCTTGGGCTGCAAATCGATGCTTCTGTGGTCGTCAAACAAAAGTGGAAGTGGGTTCTTGCAATCTAGTAGCGCCTGTAGGTCTTCAACTTCTTCATCCGACAGTGGATTCATCCCGACAGTAACGTGCGTGATGCTGTGAGTCGCCCACCGCGAGAACAGTGCGTACATGAACCAACGCAGGTACAAGCGGCGATCGCGCGGATTTGTATACCTATGAGGCAGAGACATGCGAAGCGATGTCGCCCTTTGCGTGTGCATCAACGCAGAGAAGACTTGGGCAAATCGACCGCAATCGGGAATGTCTGGAACGTGCACATGCATAGCGTGTCCAGTTGCTTCTTCCGCATTTCTCGGTCGGAGGACGGTAGTCAACACTCGACCAAAGTGGGCAGCGGGATGCTGTGGTTGATTGAAGAAGGACACATTGTCGAATGGGCAGCTTGCCTTGAGCCACGACTCGATCTGTGGAGAAGTGCTCGGTGTAAAGACACTCTGCTTCGCGTGCAAAGCGAAGCCGCCAGCGATGAATGGATACCTCGGCTGCGTGTGTTGAGTCGCCTCATTTAGAATCTGCATCAACCGCAACGGTGCGATCGCGTGGGAGTGTGTGAGGCTCACTGAAATCTTCAAATCATCGCACGCTTTGCGCTTCACTGTCTCACTCGCAGGGAGCTGTGAGAGAATCTGCAGCCTCGCGTCTCGAAATGCAGGGTCTCGATCTTCCAGTCGCTGGGGTGTGATAAACACGGACAGAGCAGCCTCTGCAAAGCCAACCACCACTGGATAGTTCAGCCAGCACTCGTCGAACCGCAGTTCCACGTGACGAGGCGTCTCGTGCTCGTGGAATTTGAGCATGTTGGCCGTGTCCCCTTGCCTCTCACCATCCCCGTACGCGTCCACATTGGCGGTGACAACAGCATTGAACTCGCGTCGATCTACGATCGCCAGTAGATACACAAGCTCTATCGCATCACGGAGCCTGATAAACAACTCGATCTTCTCCTCCAGCGTCGGCTTGCGATGCGGTGCGAAGTTGAAATCGGTGCGTGGGTCGACTGTGACGCCGAGTCCGCGCAACTCCTCACGAAAGCCACTGCGACTCGAAGCTGCAAGCAGCTCATTCTCTCGTAAGACGCGCCACCACGGCGCCAGGAACGACCACTGCGACTCCATGGGAATCCTAAAGTGAGGGGGATCGCTTGAACATGGGGAAATCAACCCACCAAATTTATCAGAGTTGTACTTTCTCTGATGTGGTCCACAGTATCAGAGGATACACTATCGCACCACTCCACGACGGCGAAGATGGCGCAGCCGTGGGAGTTCTTGGCGCCGTGGTGGCCCGTCCTGCAGATCCACAAGCTGACTGTCATCTCGCGCCATCCTGATTTTCGCGAGGAGCTCTTCGGTCTCTCTGTCACCGTCCACCCTCGTCACCGATTGAATACGAATGACCCACCACTCGAAGACGCAGCCACGCGCCTCCCGCGCCTTCGAGATACGCTGGAGCTTGCGTTTCTGCTTGCGATTGTTGATCGTCGTGAGTTTGATCGCGTGGTGCATGCATACGCGCGCATTGACGTACAGTCGGACGCTGCGAGTGTGCTTGAGACCCATCCAGAGGCTTCTTTGCACCACGTGGACCTTCGCTTCGAGGGGATCAAGCCGGACGCAGCGGCATTGGCTGTCTTCGTCACACCGCAGCGACTGGAAGACCGTGATCCAGCATTCCAAGATGCCAGGCACCGACTGCTCACTCAAATTTCGCCACAAGAGACCGACCAATGTGAGAAGCTAAAGATCTCTGTGGGCCTACCAGCCAGTCACTTGGTGTCGCAGCTTCCGCTCATGCATGTGGTTGAAATCGCGGACGCTCTCTCCAAGACTCACCCTCAGTATCCGTTCGTCGCTGCTCCGTTCAGCTTGTACATCCAACCGTCCACGCTTACAGTGGAGATCATCACGGAGATGAAGGCGTGGTGCAGTCGCGGTGCGAGACTGCCCTTCGATCGTGTCTGGATCAGAGCTGACCGCTGGCCGTCTCTTCAGCTCTTCGGGGAAGCGCTCTCCACAGTCTTCCAGCCATCCACTTCAGTCAATACTGCACCAATGAAAGGTGCAATCGACGCGTTGACCATCCTACACACTAGTGACCGCGAAGGCTTCGTTCAGATCTGCTCTGCTCTTATGCACACGCGTCTCGTCAGGTCGCTGAAGTTCTCCTTCTACTCGAAGCGGCCTCTGACCACAGAAGAGCGTTGCTTCCGTCTGCAATGGGTCTTCTACGCCCTCTTTTCACGCTGGGCGACGCACAGCATCGAAGAAGTCGGCTTCGAGGACATCCAGCTCAGCGACGCTGAGTTCCAAGAGCTACATCAGCTGATGCGAAGCGAAACCCCTCTGTCCCTGCTGTATGCGGACGGTCAGGCATCCCCTGATGGACGTGGGCAACAACAGACTCAAGTACGTCCCCTCAGAGGTTCGACCATGAGACTGGAGCTTCCGCCCTCAAGACAAAGCACAGGTGAATCTGCGTCCATCGAGGCCTCAAACGACGTGTGGCTCGACGTGGTCGGAAAAGAGTCGCACTCTAAAAGTGACTGGCTGGTGTTCGTGCCGGCGTATGGCAAGTGCCGTCTTCGTCACGCTGACACAGCTGAAGTACGAGCAATTACGGAGCCAATCAGTGGATCCGTCGGTAGCCACGGTATCAAGTCGCTCCATTTGGACTCACCAGCTTTTTACAACAACAAAGGTCGTGGGATCCTCCCGTTCCTTCGCTGGTTTGGGCCGCAACTGGAAGCGCTGACGCTCAGCGAGGCCTCATTCGTCAGAGATCTTTCGTTGGGCGATTTATTGGCGAGTTGTCCATCGCTGCAGCGTCTCCACTTACCAAAAGCGTATCCGAAGACACTCCCCCAGCTCCTAGAAGCCTACGAGACGGGTGCGTGCACGGCCTCAAGCCTGGACCTCAGACATGTTCGTGTCCAAGGCCCCTCCGAACATGTCACATTATTCTATGAAGCGGTGGCCGATCCCACTCAGCCCGTGGCCCGGACCGTGCGAGAGCTCCTCTACTCTAACCTAGCCGTCGATTGGCCCATGGAGGACTCAGAGATCGCTTTGGTGAGAGCGATGCTCGCAAACAACACCGCGTTGGAGTACTTTGAGCGTACGTGTCGGCCAGGTTTCAATCAAGCATACGTCGATCTCTGTCGGGAGTTTAACCACGCCACCATCGCGGTCGCGCCTGTGGCTCCACGTTCCAACCTGGCGTTCCTGAGCGCTGTCTCGAGCGAGAGTGCGTCAGCCTCGACCGCCAGGCAGCTTCACAGCGTGGTGATCACGCGTATATTCGACCTGGCAGCCGACATTGTCCAGCGTCGTGTCCACATAGGATCGGATGAGACCATGTTGTTCCTTTGAGGCAGCGGACTCATCATCGGGAGACAGTTAGTCGTTATAGTTTGCTTTCCGTGCTTCTTCTATGAGGTGTCGGGGCCAGAAGGAGCCCAAGACGGCCTGGCATACAATGGGCTCACCTCCCATCTCAAACCCTCGAGTGGCCATGACACTGGGTCAGTCTCACAGCGTTGCGGACAACCAACGCGTTAATTGTGGAATGGCTACACCGTTAAATATGGAAATTTGAATGTCAATCGTTCAGCCAGTCTTTGGGTACACCACACCTCGCACGATGGCACAGCAATGGGCGCACTTGACGCCCTGGTGGCGTATCCTGCAGACGCACGAGCTGAGCGTCGTCGTGCGCCGTCGCGACTTTCGCGAGGAGCTTCACGGACTCTCCGTGTCTGTCTACCCTCGTGTGCTATCGGACGCGTCAGAAGAAGACGCCAGTTCACGTATCTCGCGTCTACGAGATGCGCTGGAGCTCGCGCTTCTGCTGGCAATCGTTGATCGGAGCGAATTCGATCGCGTTGCCCAGGCCCACGCACGCGAAGATGAGCGCGCGAACGTGGCAAGCATACTGGAAACCCATCCAGAGGACTCGATCACTGACCTGGAACTGCGGATCAACACGCCCAAGCCTAACACATCCGCCCTAGCTGTCTTCATCACGCCACAGCCACTAGCAAGCCGCGATGCTGTTTTCCAAGAAGCCAGGCGCCAATTGCTGGCGCAGATTCCTGAAGAGAAGACCGACGAACACGCAGCGTGTGCGAACCTGAAAGTCTTTGTCAACCTGGCTACGAGTCGTGGAGTATCGCTGCTCGAGCGCTTGCGTGTTTTGGAAGCCGTGGAGTCTCTGTCCACGATGCTCTATGTTGCATACCCATTCATCGCAGCCCCCTTCACCGTATTTGTCCAGCCGTCCGTTTTCACAGAGGAGACGATCGCAGAGCTGAATGCGTGGAACAAACGCGGTGCGCGACTACCATTCGACCGCGTCTGGATCAACTCAGAGAACTGGTCGTCCGACGAGCTGTTCACAGCCGCTCTCTCCGTGATCTTCCCGTCTCAAAGCTCCATGACTACCACCGCTACTGCCACATCTCCTGGAGGTTTTGACAAGGTAGTCGTCTTCAGTCCTCCAGACACCGACCGCTTCGTTCAAATCTGCTGTGCAGTGATGCACACAAATCTCACTCGGTCGCTCTCTCTTTCGTTCGAACCGCGCGAGCCTTTCACAGCAGAAGAGCGTCGTTTTCGCATACGATGGGCCTTCTTCGCGCTATTCTCACGGTGGGCAACGCACAGCATTCAAGAGCTTTCCCTCGGGCGGATCCAGTTCAGCGAAGCGGAAATCGAAGACCTGCACCAGTTGTTGCAAACTGAGAATCCACTGGCTCTCCTCCACGAGCACCCAGGAACGAAGTTGGGGCGAGTCCTTATGACTCAACAACGTGCTACGCAAGCCCCAACTGACGGTTCGATGGGTGGTCAAGGAATCAAGTCACTCGAGTTGCAGCCACCGTCACTTGAAAACACTGATGGTCGCGGAGTCTTCGCATTTCTTCAGCGGTTCGGGCCACAGTTGGAAGAGCTGACGCTGTCTGGGGCATCGTTCGAGGAAGAGAATGCTTTGGCACGCATGTTGCAGAGCTGTCCGTCACTCAGGCGTCTTCGTCTGCCCTGTGCGTGGCCCAAGCTCCTTCCACAACTCCTCCAGGCCTACGAGATGGGAGCATGCAACGCCTCGAGCTTGGACCTCAGCCACCTAGTGGACCAACATGGTTCTAAACATGTCACCCACGTGTTCGAAGCGCTGGCTGATCCAACCCAGCGCATGGCCCAGACCGTGACAGAGTTTCTCTTTTCGGATCGAGCTCAGTATTTGCCCATTCGAGATGGAGGGATCGCAGTAATGAGAGCAATGCTGGAGAACAACACAGTGCTTGAATACTTCGAGCGGATGTGTGAACCAGCGCAAAACGAAGCGTACGTCGCACTCTGTCGTGAATTCAATCACGCGACCATCGCAATCAAGCCCGTGCCTCCAAGGGCCAAGCTGGCGTTTCTGAGTGTGATGTCGAACACCACGGTACCCACTCCAATGGCCGTGCAGCTCGACAGCGAAGTAATCTCGCTGATCTTTGACATGGCAGTTGAAAAGATCCAGCGCCGCGTTCACGTTGGATCGCATTTGGCCATGTCCTCTTTGTCGTGATCTTGCTCTTCGTCGATATGGCAGCCAATATACATAGGTTTTCTCTTTGGATAAGTCGTGTATGGCCTAGTTCCCAATCATGACAGGAGCCGTTTGATAGCTTTGCTTGTGTTTCCGGTGACGAAGGGACTTCCAGCCATATTTGCATTTGATTTCCTAGTGTTTTCGGAAGCCTTCGACGTTGACGAGGTCTGGGGCCATTAATCCGGCGGCGACAAAGCCAGCGAACCACGCGAACGGACCGATGAATGGAACTTCCAGGAAGTACGCGATGACCATAGCGAACCCGAGTCGGGCTGCCTCACTGCGGTCCGTGTGCCACTCATAGGAGATAGGGTCCTTGGTCGCATCACGAGGCTGGAACGTCTTGAGCCGTGCGATCACGGGGTCATACAGCTCGCGAGTGAGCTCGCGGGAAGTGATCCACACACGCACGACCTGCACGGCCAGTGGACGCGTTAAGGGGAAGCAAAATGCCAGTAAGATCGGCGTCCAGAAGAACTTCTCCATTCGTCGGGTCCTAGCATACGGAACACCAGCACAGAGTGAGAGTGAGCCCACCACTTACTTTGTCTATGCACGGGGACGTACTTGTATCCGAAGCGAAAGATGGGAACAATGGCACCCAGCATAGGCGAGATGAGCACGACCAGTAGCCCGAAGGCGCCCTGACGTATGCCTTGGATCGTAGCGTGGTAGAAGTACTCCGTATCCCAGTAGATGGCCTTGCGCTACGGCAACTCGTAGTCAGTCTCCGCCAACAGAGCTTCCACATTCTTCTGAACCACTCACTGTTTGAATCTGGCGTGCGAGGCTCTCGTCACGTGCACTGAGTCCGGCGAAGAAGGCGTTCTCAAACAGCGCGACGTTGAAGTATCGCGACCCAGTGACGATCACGAACGGGATGGTGGAGCCCATAGTGTACCGGAATGCGCGAAGGCTCATGTCGAGCCAATGTTGAGGCAGGAAGAGCGAGAGGATCCACTCGAACGGTAGGACAACGGCATGGATGATAGTCACGAGTACGACTGACCACACTAGCAATTGCTTTGCACTCCTACGATGCCAGGCACAAGCATGAGGATTCAAGGCATGGGAAGCAAGTCGCACTGAGACTGGAACTCACCGCCAAAAGACCTGCTTCAGACTCGGATCGGAGACGGCGCGGAGGCTTCCAGAGACTCCAAAACGATAGCATCGTCAATGGATCGACTGGACTGCCGTGGCGAGATGTGGAGCTGTCACGTACCAGCAGCGAGCGCGCCTTGGAGGAAGCTTTGGCTCCACACGGCGAGCGACATTGGAGTGCGGATGGAAAACTTCAAGTGAGACTTTCGATTCAGACCGACCATGAACTTCGTACTGTGATTGGATAAATAGTACCCCAGCTACACGTTGCAATCAGTTGGATGAAGCCATGTTGAAGAGCTCTATGACATCACTGGAGCAATGACAATGGACGCGAGGGCAGCGTGACATCACGCACCAAAGCCACACGCAAGTACGAGCTCATTCAAAGAGGAACATGATCAGCGTGCTGAATCAACACTCTGTTCGTAGTGGACTTGGCATCAAACAGCGGCGCATGTACGATGTGGCCAAGTGACGCACGGGGCGGTCAATCCAGTGGATTGAAGAACTTGATGAGGTCAAGTTGCCTTCCGTAGAGCACTGAGAACGCTTCCAAGTAGAAATGAACTACTATAAAACTGATCCTGTGTAAGTGCGGTCGTCGAGCTGGGCGTATGTTGTACACTGGAGAAGCGTAGAGTTTAGAGTCACGGAAACCTAAACTGAACTGTACGATCATTCGAAGAAGTGTAGTGATGGATGTTGGAATCAAGACAAAAAGGAAGAAAGGGAAGGGTGTCAACAAGCTCTCATATCGTTCCCCTCGCTCACACTGCCTTGGAATAGCGACAGTGGACGTTCATCAACGCGCAGCAACCATGGCCAAAGAGCCACCGCCGACTGTGCAGACATCCCGAGTCGACGAGAGGAACCGGATACGATCATCGGGCTTATTGAGAATTGTCTACATTGGAAAACCAAGTAGAAATGAACATACTATAGAAATGATCCTGTGTAAGTACGGTCTTGATTTGGTTTCAGCGGAACATACACTAGACAGAGTACTTGAAGGTCTCCTCACCAAGAAGGGCGACGGAATCAGATTTAAAGTGATTTGATTGGATATAAGATCAGCAAATCTGATTCTATATGGGAGCTGAGATGTCATGATGGACGTAGTGGGCAAGGCTGGACGTCAACAAGTCACTTAGCTAATGGGCTGTGCATTATGCATACTACAACCGAGCAGACCTTCTCGCTCGTTCTTCACTCACTCTCAACACGATTCCATCTAGACAGCCTCACCCATTGCGGTCTTGTACGCCAACACGGCCTTGCGGCGGTACAGGAAGCCGTACCCGGCGAGAGCCACGCCCACGATAATGCCGACGATGAGCACAGGCAGCATGCTGGAGATGATGGTCTTGACCGTCTTGAAAGTGTCCACGAGGCTTGGTGTGATCGTCGCGCTTTCCTCGCCGATGTACGCTGGTGTAATGATCTCAGCCGTGAGCTTGGGCCACACGAGGTCAGTCATTGGGGCGTCCTTCGTGAACTGCGAGCCAGCGATCGCGTACGACGCCATCAGACGCTTGCGTGCTCGCATTGCCTTGCCTGTACCCGGCTCGATATCCAACGTCGTCACGTACCGGTCAGCGTACGTCTCCTTGAGCTTGCCGTTCTCGTACATGGATTCGAGTGATGCTACCTTGCCATCGAACATGGTGATCTCGACGCCTTCGAACAAGGACTTGTCGCCGTAGAGGAACAGCGGGTAGGACACGTACGCCAAGAAGCCAGCGTTGAAAGCCATGGGCTGCACGCCGTTGACAGGGTACGCCGTTCCGTGATCTTCCTTCCAGTCAGCGGCGATGAGCAGATCATTCGGCGGACTGAAGCGAGACATCTTAATGCCACTGATGTCGTCGACGACGACGCCAGTGTTCACGACTGAGATGTTCTGCTTGGCCTGGATCAGGTACATCTGCAAACCTTCGATCTCGACCTTGTCTGGCAGGCCCTTGATTGATGTGCCCGCTGGCTTGATACCCGTAGCGTCCTGTCCGATCACGTCGGCACACGTCATGTTGGCAGTCTTGGCAGCACAGTTGCCGTACATCTGGAACGCATTGATCTCCTCCAATGTCGGGTTACGACGCTTGTCCAGCTTCGCCCACAATGGCTGAGTAGTGAAGCCGTCGTACTGGATGTACTCACCGATCTTGGTCTTGTCATCGCAGCCCGTACGCTGGATGTACTTGTTCAGCGTCGAGCTCGGCGGTGCCTTCTTGGAGTAGTCAAGACCCGAATCCTCTGCTGCACCAGGGAGAGGCGCCGCACACAGGCCAACAGACGTGCACAGGCCCTTGCACGTCGAACTGACGAAGGACTCTGCCTCAGTCGCTCCGTACACGGCAGCATACGTGTCCTTGATGATGCCACACGTGACGTCGTTGATGAGTAGCACCTTGCGACCTGTCTCGCACTTCTTGCACTCTCCGTAGATCTTGGCACACTCGTCGCCCTTGCAGTTCGCACACTGAGTCTCGAAGCCGTCGGTAACGTTACACTTTTCGACATAGTTGGAGCCCAGCGCAAGGCCAGCAAGCAGACTTGGGTAACCAAGAGCCCACTGGGAGATCGGGCGACGGACAAAGAGCCCGTTGTACTCGAAGCCCGTGAGGTCTAGCGGCAAGATCGAATCGACGCTCGCGGTCAGGAAGCCGAGCACACTGCCGCTGATATCCTTCCACGCCTTGGGCTCGTTCGAGTTGAGACCGTTCACCCAGCGCATGATCTGCGTTCCGTTTTTGGCGATGATGTCGCTGATCTGCTCGTCTGTGAGTGCTCGGCCCCACAGCGTACCCTTGATGAGCTGAGTCACAAAGCCGACTTCGCCACCAGCCTGCGAGATCACGTTCAAGTAGCCGACGTCCCAGCTGATCACCGAGTCATTGTCCGAGCAAGTGGCACAACTCTTCTCCGGCACGTATGTGTGGTACGTGTATGTCTTGTAGCTCACAGTGTTGGAGTCACTCGAGAGCTCCACGTCCACGCGGATCTCGCGACGGCGGTACGAGTATGGCCCGACCTCCTGGATCTTCAGCTTGTCACCTTTCTCAAGGTGGTCCATCGCATTGGTCACGTTGAACATTGAGAGCGCGTAGTAGTACGGTGTGCAGTCGTCACAGTCGCCGTAGCGGTCTGTGAATGCCTCGTCCAACGCATCCTTCGTCTTGCATGTCGCCACGCTGGCATCGATCTGGGAGTTCACGACACTTGGCAATGCCGAGCCATACACGATGCCAAGAACCACAAGCAGCACGCCAACACTGATCACGATGGTGCCCTTTGTGACTGGTGCGCAGCATCCTCTCTTTTGCTGGCTGGCGGCTTGCTTGTTCACGGGTGTACTCGCACCTTTCTCGTACGATTCGATTGCCGAGCCTGGCGTCGCCACAGCGTGGTCCGGCATCTTGATCACGGGGTGTGCGCGGGGCTGGAGAAAAGAAAGAATAAAGCAGCTTGCCGAGGCAAACCTCGCAGCCACCTGATCGACTTGGACAAGATGTAGAAGCTTACGCTTGGGTGGTCTTGAGGGGAGATGGCCCAACGCGGTGATTGCGGCCATGGGGGAGGAAGAGCACGGCGACCAGACACAAACAGCGCATCTCATTTCCTCAGAAGCAATGCTTCAAGTATGTTTGCGAGGCCAGTGGTATCCTTCCACAAGTCACAAGCAACAAGTTTCTAGTGTCGGTAGGATGGGCACACTGGTCAGTCGGCTTGAGGAGCTGCTCGCAGCTTCAACTTGCAGCTGAGATGTGTCAAACGAACTGCATAAACGAAAGAACTTACTAATACGTTCCGCTTCATGTTAGAAATGCTGATTAGATGACCTGTAATAAAGCATGATGATGCTGAAGTGGTACTCTCGCATAGGATGTAATCGATTCTTCATAGAGGAATAGTCCTCCAACCCCAGACTTCAGCGTGTGGAGTCCGGACGGCGAGGGAGAAGAGACCAGGCTTTGAAAGAAAGAACCCGCTTTTCCAGGGTGGAGGCTCGGATTCCTTCTCTTCAAGGCGAGTGTTCCGATGGTGAAGAGCCTTGTGATGAGGTGCGCTGAGCACGTTGAAGATCTGCGTAGTGTATATCCAGAGTACGGTATGGACAGTTCCTCTAGTGACGATGCGATGTCACAATGAGACTCCATGACGGAGTCTCCGTCGAGGTCTCAGCACGGCAATGCTCTACATAGATGTACTGTACAGTGCACTTTGCACGCTGTACCGGTACTTGAACAGCCCGTCGATTAAAATCTCCAAGCGAAACCGCGAAGGGTGCAGTGCGTGCAGAAGGATACGTGCGACTGGCCAGCACAAGGACCAGGACACAGCGACTGCTAGAGAACATTCGTCGCTAAAAGTACGAACGGATGCTCACATATCCATCGCATCAGACACTGTAGTAGAGGTCCCATGTTGCTTTGAATGGAAGGTGCGCGCCGAATGGATTGAGCTGTGCGTGGGTGCCTTGTGTCTGCTGGGGCGACCGTGCGCAGCCTGCACCTTTTGTCTTCGACGAGAGATTCGGACGTCGTGAATCATTTCGATGCTGCTGATCTTCGATCTTGGCTGGATGGAAGCCCCAACCAAGAGGCCTTCGTGGTGTTATCGCTGAGATCTTCGTCCTTGGCTCCACCTACATACTGTATTGTGCTCAGCCTAAAGAGCATCGCCACGCTCGATCTACCAGCGCTGTGGATCTCCGAGCTACCAATACACACTGTGCTGAAGATAGTTGCTGCACCGTGCACATCCGGACTGGGAATGACGGCATGTTTCTCAGCAACCATGTGCAGCGTAGCACGCTGAGCGTACTATCTTCAGTCCCGCTTCACCGAACAACCCGCCCAAATCGTGAAATCTCTTTGCTTCGCAGCAACCGCACACCAATCCCCATCGTCTGAGAGGAAAGCATTGTGGGAGCCATCCGAATGGAGGCGAACGACGGCGCAAACAAAAGCCGTCTGACAACGTGCAGGCTCCGCTCGCGACGTCACTTTTCGTCGGGCGGATCTTCTCGCACTGGAGATCGTCTAGCACCACCATTCCGCCTCCAGATGACACGCATTCCTCTAGCCCATTGGTTTATATCCAATCATATCACTCTCTTATCATATCGACGAATGAAACGCGTCCTTTCTCCTAGTCTCGGAGCAGGTGCAACACAGACGGTGGACCACCAGCGGCACATGGACCGGCCGCTGTGAACTGACTGACTGACTGCGTTTCTGAAGCGGAGAAAGACCAGAGCGTTTGGCTTTGCTTGGGGTGCAGACCTTCAGGTCCTGCATGCTGAGACCCCAGCATCAGGCCTTCCCGCTGGACGCTGGTGGTCGGTCAATATTCCTTCATCTCTGTGTTGTTCCTTCTGCATCGTGTGCGCCTCACAGCGCTTCCAGTTTACCCACCACCTCCTCAGTATCTTTCCATCGACGCGTCGATCAACGAGTCTCCCTAACACGGTCACTGGTACGAACAGCCATCTGTGACGTTGGGCCCTATCCGTTACTAACCCTACCAGCCGCAAAACGGAAGTAAGTGCCCGCGTCAGTGGGGATCCCCGGGCGACGCGGAAGAGAGCGTCGGCCGTGACTAGCGACGACACCCGCAGCGTCATTGGCGCGTGGAACAGCGAGCCCACGCACGCAGCAACCGCCGCACCGCCGCCGTCTCCATCTCCTCCCGCAAGCGCAGCGCTCCCTCCATCGAACCGCGCGCGTCCCGTTATCGGAGACCTTGCAGATCGATCCAAAATGGCCGGCGCGTTCCATCTCCCCACGGCCGAGGAACCCTCGAAGCCAGGGGCTCAGGGCCGTGACGAGCGCAGGGAGAAGTACATGCTCAAGACCCGCGCGGAGGCATCGTACCTGTTCAAGTACCTGATCATCACGCAGATCGTGATCTACCTCGAGGCTGGCGCGATTCCGTGTCTGCTGGACCAGCTCAGCGTGGACCTCAACATGAACGCCACGCAGCAGGGCGCTCTTGGCGGCATCGTGTACCTGTCGCTGAGCGCGGCGTCACCGCTGTGCGCCTACATGCTCCAGCGCTTCAATCCGCAGCACGTGCTGGGCGTGAGTCTCATCCTCAACAACCTGGCCACGGGCGTGCTCGCCATCATCCCCACGGGCTACGCGTTCAGCGCTAACCTCATGATCTTCGCGCGTGCGCTCATCGGCTTCACGCAGGCGTTTCCGTGCATCTACACGCCGTTGTGGGTCGACGAGTACGCGCCACGCGAGAAAGTGGCCGGGTGGATGAGCTACCTCCAGGGCAGCGTGCCCATGGGCGTCATGCTCGGGTACTTTGCAGGCACGGTCTCCAACTGGTTCGTGCCAGAGAGCTGGAAGCTGTTCCAGACCTGGCGCTGGCCCTTCCTCGTGCAGTTCGTGCTCATGTGCCCAATCATGGTCGCCGTCTTCTTCGTGCCTCGCAAGCACTTGGTGATCCGCAGCGAAGGCGACAAGAGCCCCGTGGCCAGTGTCGGCAGCAACAGCTCGGGCGGTAACAGCAGTGTCGGAAGCGAAGGCAACCAGTCGACTGAGACAGTGGAGGAGATTCTCGCGGCTGCGGCTGAAGCTGCTGCTGCCGAGACCTTCGACGACACGGAGAGCGACGTTGCAGCCGAGTCCATGCCTCTTCTCTCTGTCGGAACAACGCCTGCGAGTAGCGATCGTCATCGAACGAAACGCGCGAGTCGCTCAACGTCCGGCGGCGATGTGACGAACCATTCCTTCATCAGCTACATCGAAGATGCTGTCAAGCTCGGAACGAACCCGCCCCTCAGCTGGAGCGGTCCCAACCACGAAGAGGAAGATGTGCTGTTAGCTAGCGCGTCGATGTACGGCGGTTGGAGCCAGAGGGGAATCCGCCAACTCCACCACAACCAGCAACATCAGCAGCTCGAAAACGAAGCAGGCTCCGCCACACTTCGACGCAGTTTCCCGAGCTTCTTGTCCAGCACGACCGAAGGCTCGCCAGCGTTGAAGCGGAGCCCCTCAGAGATGAGTGGTGTTACGCCTGAAAACGGCGTGTCATCGTTGAGTGTGACGCGGGTATCATCACAGCCAGCCCACACGACGAGCTACGGTGCGTTTGATGCTGTCGCGCACTCCCCGATCAAATCTCCGTCGCTAAGCTTCCTGGAAGCATCCATCATGGAAGAAGAATTCTATGAAGTGTACGAGCAGGGCTCCTTCTCGGAAGGCCTCAAGGCACTGCTCAAGATCCCAATCTTTTGTCTCATCGTGTGTGGACTGACGGCCGTCTACTTTGTTGTCACCGGTGTGCAATACTGGAGCACAATCTTCATGATCAAGTCACTGCATGCGTCCAAGTACCTCGTCAACGGCCTGTTCGTACTCGTCGCTGGCACAGGGCCCATCTTCGGTGTGTTCTATGGTGGTTGGCTGATTGATCGGTACGGCGGGTACATCGGCGTGGAGCAGCGAGCCAAGTCCCTTGGAATCTGTATGATCCTCGGCGTGACCGCCTTCATCATCTCGGCGGCAACGACGTTCTTCGACGATATCTACACAACAGCAGCGTTCCTGTGGCTACTCCTGTTCTTCGGCGGCTCGATCCTCCCAGCATGCACCGGTATCTTCATCTCCGTCGTACCGGCTCAGCACCGCGCACTAGCATCATCTTTCTCGGTCATGGTGTTCAACCTCATTGGCTACTCGCTGTCGCCCTACCTTACCGGTCTCGTCATGGAGTGGGTGCTCACACAGTACGGAAAGCCCGACACGTACTTCGCCTACTGTGATGAGGCGTGCGCGTACCGTGTGGGCTTCCGCTTCTGTCTCTTCTGGTCCGTGTGGTCGTTTGTGTGTATTGGTGGCGCCTACCTCTTCGCACGAAAAGAGGCCAAGGAGAAGGCACGAGAAGAACTCGACTTTTATGCGTCGCTGAAGCCCGTGGACGTGGAGGAAGCCGAAGCTGTTTGACTGTAGAGTCTCGCGCACAGTCGTGAGTTAGGTAGACGGCCGTAGCTCTCGCCGTCCTTTATATGCATACAGAATTACTAAGTAGTTAGATGTCAGATACCAAGCACCTTGAAAATACACTCGTAGATTCTTCAAGCCAGAACACTCAAAAACTTGCATTCCATTCACACGCCGCTTACATGCCGGAAGAGACTCGGTCGACCGTGAGCGAGTGGAACTTCTCCAGGCTGTCACACCAGCTCGAGATCGAGTGCTGGAACTTTGCTTCTGGCTTGCGGTCCAGCAGTACGAGCGTGTGCTGGAGCTGGTCGATCTTGGCTTCGATCTTCTGGTCAAGAATCAACGACGAAAGCAGCGACTCGACCTCTTCCACAGAGATGCCGTTCAGCTCTCGGGCGATGTACTGAGTGTCCATGCGACGGTACGGCTTGACGATCTTCAGTAGTACTTTGCTTCGGATTGTGTTCAGCAGACGATCGATGTAGTGCTTGATGAACGGGTCGGCCATGATCGACGCCGTGTTTCGATTCAGCACTCGTTCAAACATCTTGATCTCGTCGTTGAGAAAGGCGTCAGTGAGCTGGGTCATCGCCAGGATCTCCTTGTCGTTTTCGTAAGGCTTGGCTTCCTGTGAGTCGAACACGCTAACCTTCGATTCGCTCAGCATGTTGGCAAGTACGAGGTACTTGAGACACTGGAGCCGTCGCGGTTCACCCGCTTCGTCGTAGTTCTTAAAACTCTCGAAGAAATCCACGCGAGCCTTTTCCCATTCTCGCTGAGAGGGAATCGAACACAGAACACATCAGCGGCTTCTCGTCTAGAGACACACCGCAGAGACCCTACCTGCATGAGGTACATCTTCCCGCCGCACTCGTGGATCACACCCATGATACGCTACAAGTCCACGTAACATCAGTCAGTCGAGGAGACGATAAAGGACCCTTCATTTTCACGGAAAAAGGACGGACCGGATGAGCGACACCTGACTTGGTTCGCAGTGCTTTCTCGTAGATGGATACGAGCTTCTTGTTGTCTTTTTGGGACGTGTACATCTGAATCTGCAGCGCGTACACCTCCAGCAGCTACACACCACAAGCGAACACGTTAGAGTCCAGAGCAGAGACTCCCTCACATCCTGAGGACGTACCTGGGAGTTCTTCTTCACACCGTCCTCGCTATCCTCCTCCTCACACGACGAGATCAGCTCTTTGACGATCTAATATCAACGCAATCGTGAGTCATCGCGTCTCCATCAAGACCAGGAGCAGACCGACCTTGTTGAGTCGCGTGAATTCTCCGATCTCGTACAGCAAGTTGCCCAGTTTGAGGTTCGTCTTGAACCACAGACGCTACGCGGCCATACACAACACCACAAGTCACTCCCTCGCGACCACATAACGTCAGCCATACGTCATGGCCAAACGCACCTCGTTTCGTGCTTCCTTGAGCGTCTCCAGCGTCGTCTCATAGAAGCGCTGCAGGATCTCCCAGTTCTACAGCCATCAACCCTTCACCCTCAGCCGCATTCATCTCCCCAGTCGACACACTCGCCATCGTCTACACGAACCTTGCTAGTAGACACAAAGTCCAGGATGCTGTTGATACCCTTCTCGCCCACGTTGCGCGTGACCGTGCTCTTGGTGTAGCCCAGGAGCTCCTCGTACTTGGCGATCGCGTCGTCGTGCTTGTGCAGCTCGAACAGCAGCTTCACGATCCGCTTGAGCGCCTTGAAGCCCCACTCCGAGTTGTTGTCCGCCTGCATCTCCACGACCTGCGCGAGCGACGCCAGCGCCTCCTGACGCTGCGGCGGCTCCTCCTCTAGAAACGCCTTGGCCGTGTAGTACTGGTTCTCGATCTGCACGTGGAGATCCACGTCCGCGTCCTCCATGTCCTCGTCCTCGTCGCT